>OY978530.1:50978266-51053266 GCA_963854835.1 Megamerina dolium
ATGCGACTTTTACACACATAGCGACCACCTTGCTATTGTGATGGAAGTCGGCAATCATGAGCAGATTCAAGGGAGCCTACAAAAAACACAAACTAGAGGGTGGAAAGTGGAAACGCTCGATGAAGAAATCTTCAAACTCATTCTAGACGTGAACCCAGACTGTTCAAACGACGTGGACCGACAGGCTGACATGCTGTCAAAGTACGTAAGTAAAGCTTGCGACGCCGCCATGTGCAGAAAAAGACAGAATATGTATAGAAAGCCCACGTACTGGTGGAATCAGGAGATTAATACATTAAGAAGTGAATGTCATAGAGCAAGACGTCTCTCCCAAAGAAGCCAAGGTACGCCGGAGCATATAATACTACGTGAATGCTTCAAAAAGAAACGCAAGGAGTTTAAAAAGGCGATCAAAAGCAGCAAGTCCTCATGCTTCAAAGAACTCTGTGAAAGGGTGGACGAGAACCCGTGGGGCGACGCGTATAAGATAGTGATGTCCAAGGTCAGAGGTGGTAGAGGTAAAGCACCAACCTGCTCTGTCCTCCTAGCAAAGGTAGTAAAAACGCTTTTTCCGGCGCAAGACTTGCAACCGTATATGGTGATACCCCCAATAGAAGAGGCAGTGAAAATCGACGAGTCGGAGATTATCTTAGCGGCGGAGAGATTCGGTAACGCAAAGGCGCCTGGACTTGATGGCATCCCGAATAAGGCGCTGAAGATCGCCATTAATCATAACACGAAGCCTTTTGCCGAGCTTTTTGCGAGATGTTTGAACGAAGGTGTTTTCCCGAAAGTATGGAAAAAACAGCGCCTGGTCCTCCTTCAGAAGCCGAATAAACCGGCGGGTGAGCCAAATGCGTATCGTCCACTTTGCATGATTGATACGATGGCCAAAATATTGGAGCGGTTGATATGCACGCGTCTGGAACAACATCTAGAAAGGGAACCACCTGGTCTGTCCGAGAACCAATTTGGTTTCAGGAGACATCGGTCGACCATAGACGCAATTAGAAAATTGACGGACATTGCTGGCAAGGCCATAGAAGGCACTAGATGGATGCATGGCGATAAAAAATATTGTGCAGTAGTGACACTAGACGTACAAAATGCCTTCAACTCGGCAAACTGGCATCTTATTATGAGGGCATTGGAGGCAAAGGGAACGCCAGCGTACCTAATGCGAATAATAAATAGTTATCTGTCTGACAGACTACTGTTGTATGACACGGACGAAGGGCCCAAAAGCTACGTGGTGACGGGTGGAGTGCCGCAGGGATCTGTACTTGGCCCGCTACTGTGGAACGTGCTGTACGATGGGGTGTTAAACCTTCCATTGCCAAAAGAAGCCCAGATAATTGGCTACGCGGACGACATTGCCGTGACGATCGTTGCGAAGGAGCTCTCCCAAGTTCAGAGCATCTGCAGAGAGACAGCTTCGAAAATTAAGGATTGGCTCACGACGACAAAGCTCCAGCTTGCAGTACAGAAAACAGAGGCTGTACTTATCACGAGCAGGAAAAAACTCGAAAAAATCACCCTAAACATTGACGGCTACAACATTACAACGCAACCTTCGTTGAGGTATCTAGGTGTAATGATTGATACGAGGCTCAACTTCAAGGCGCATATCGAAAAAGCCTGCGGGAAGGCGGCAACAATGACAGCGGCTCTGACGAGAATCATGGCCAACATTGGTGGCCCCAGCCAGAGTAGGAGAGCGCTCCTGGCTAAAGTCAGTCAATCAATATTGATGTACGCGGCGCCTATATGGGGGGCAGCTCTGCGGCAAAAACAATACTCGAAGAAGGCGAAGATAGTTTTCAGGTTAAGCGCTATTAGAGTTGCATGTGCATTTAGGACAGTGTCACAAGAAGGTGCCGGTATTATATCCGGCATTATGCCGCCGGACATAATGGCCTCGGAGTTGGGCAGAGTATATAACAGAACCAAAAGCCTGAATAGACGGTTAACGGCAACCGAACGGAAAGAGGAGAGACAGACGAGCCTAGATGAATGGCAAAGTCAATGGGACGCCGCAGGAAAAGGGAGGTGGACCCACAGGCTCATCAGAAACGTGCAAGCTTGGGTCGAAAAAGGACACGGAGAGACAGACTACTACCTTACGCAGTTTTTGACGGGCCATGGTTGTTTCAGAGAGTACCTCCACAGATTCGGTCATGATGACGCGACAGAATGTTCATTCTGCAACACTGTTGGCGAAAACGCTCAGCATATCTTTTTCTTCTGCCTAAGATTTGAGACGCAGAGAATGACCATAGAGAAGATAATAAATGAAAGGATAACACCTGATAACATTGTGAGCCATATGCTGCGATCGAGTTTAGTGTGGTTTAAGATGAAAGAATGGGCTGCAATAGCTCTCAAGGAGCTCAGGAAGAAGGAGTGGCAGCGGAGAAATATAACTGCAGCTGTGTGAACGCCATGTACGGGATGTTTGAAGAGGCATATTAGCTCAGCTTAGTCCTGCGAAGTAGTGCTTAACGGCGGTCCCGCAGGACACAAACAAGCTATAGAGGTCGGAGTTAAGGGTTTAGTACGTAGGCGTACTGGTTCGCAAGTCCAGCATAGTAAGATATTACTGACTGGGCGTGGTCCCGAATGAGGTGTACCTTTAGCGGACAGTATGAATCGTACATGCCGTCTATGGTGGACGGTATCTAAGAAAGATTCCCCCTTCGAATACAAAAAAAAAAAAAAAAAAAAAAAAAAAAAAAAAAAAATATATGTATACACACACACACACACACACACACACACACATATATATATATATATATATATATATATGTGTGTGCGTGTGTATATATTATTTAATTAGAAACTTTTATCAGTAAGTACTTCATACTACCCATCAGGTGTTAGAAGATCTGTATAATCAATTGAATCCGATTGAATAGATATCTGATGAAGCCCTAAAGCTATGCCCAGGCTTGTGAAGAATAAGAACCATGTAACTTTTCAATTTGATCTGAGATCAGCGGTAATGGGAATCTGTCGATCAATACCATCTTTTTTTACAAGAAATGTGGAACTCGCAAACGGAGAAGAACTATGACGAATTATATTACAATTTAACAAATCATCAATTCTATCCCGCACAACGCTCCGCTCCTCAGTGCTTAGTCGGTATCATCATCAAAAGAGAGCGTGACGTTGGCGCAAAGACATAATCCTTGTTCATCAAGTGGACCACGCAAAACTAGACCGAGGTCTTTTAGAAGATATGAGCCCTACGGCCGATATCTCTGAGGGTCAACCGCAAGTGTTACGACCACTGCGACCAAACGAGATCTTTTGTACCCAAGTGCTTAGTCGGTAAAGACGTCTATAAACTGTTTTGTTCGGAATTTTAAGTCGTATTTGCATTGGCTGTGTATCAGCCTTATTATTAGAAATTCCACATGCAAAACTGCTTTTAAAAAAATTCAAAATGTCTAGAAATTATGGTTTTGAAACCAGTGAAATATCAGTATCTATTAAATTAAATCTATATCTTTATTCACAATAGCTTCACAAATATGAACTAAATTCTCCCTATTCAGATATAACCTATCTGATGTTATATGCACGGAAATACCCTGACTGAGGATTTCACGTCCAATCATTATTTTTCGACGCAAACAAATATCCGGAAGCACATGAAACAAAATTTCAATGTCAATGCCATTTACTTCAATAATCGCCAAAATTTGAATAGCACTATTAATGCTCGTCTGCCCCATGCCGTCATTGTCATTACGTTATAAGTACGTTTACCTCGAAATTTACAATCAACTGATTTCTGAATAAACGAACACTCTGAACCGGAATCATAAAAAATTTTAATTTCTCACAAGAGTGATCTAATGTTCCGACAGGTGCACTGACAATGCACAAGTCAACTCGTTATTCTGTTGAAGATATCCCACCGCTGTCACCAAGTCTTTCGCGATTAACCTTAATGCAGCTTGATGCGTAGTGACCAGCACATTGACAATTGAAGTTATTATACTTGAAGTCTTGTGTCCAAATTTGCAACAATTGAGATATTGTATGTTTGACGAGGATGTCGAAGACTTGAATCGTTTGATATCTGGGCCGCTCATGTTATTCTGCGTAACAGATTTCTTTTTTAAAAACGACATAGCCTTGAGTTATTTTTGCAACCGATTTCGAGTTCTTCCATCGAGTCATTAAAAATGTCATCTGCTGAGGGATATGCGGATAAACACTCTCCATCCTTAGGTTTGCCGTTGTTCAAATTCATCAAAAATGTTTCAGGACAAACATATCGCGCAGAAAAAATATTCTTAAATTCAAGCCAAGTCATTCCTGGATATGAAACTTGGGCAAGACAGACAGATATTTATCCTTTAAGTGACTGAATTAAAATGTTCATTAAAGATGTACCCCGCGGTGGCTGCGCAGATATGCACATATCAGCCATTATCTCCCAATCACGTGCGTCCGCATTTTCCATGTCTGGGTTAAGCTCAGATAAGTAAGCTTCAATGCTGGACGATGGTTTAATAGCTTCTATAAGGGCTAAAATGGTGCAATTTTGTTGTTCTAATAACATGCGCCATTTCTCGTCACTAGCGGTTTGTGAGCCATCCCACTTCTGATGTCGAATTCTCAATTATTATGCAATGTTCTTTATTTTATTTTTAAAATATTTAAAATAATTTTATAATTTTCAGTATTTGATTTTTAAAGCGATGCTACTTGCTACTACTCCTTTCTCCATTCAATTGCCGTCGAGCTCATCGATTAGACCCATATTTAAATACGGTACTACGGCATGACTTCTTCTTAAAAATGGAAGCGCTGTTCTTCCAGGCCATGTGTCATCGATAGGAACAAGTGATAATCGAAAGGAACAATGTCTGGGCTATACGGCAGATGGGGTAGGACTTCCCATTTGAGCATTTCAAAGCATGTTTAACGGGCAATATATGGCCGAGCATTACCATATTGCAAAATAACTATGTCGTGTCTATCGGCGTATTGCAAATTTCTCGCAATGCTCAGCTCCAACGCATTAATTTTCGTCGATACAGAGCCCCTGTGATCGTCTGTCCCGATTTCAACAGCTTATTTTTTTTTTATTTCATCCTTGAATTATTACAAATGCCAAGCGGAATTAAGCAATTCTTATAACATTCAACAACGGACAACGGATATACTTAAGAAACATAAAATTAGTATTTAATAATTACATTATATTAAAGCTTAATATAAATTATTAGCTTAAAATTTTAAGTTAAATAATATTGGATTACGTAACTTAAAAATATGTACAATTTTGTTATATGTTTCCTTTGTAGGAAGATTTCTTAATTCACTATGGGCCAGAAAACGGGCTGTATGGTTAGGACTAGATTTTCTTATTATCTGCATCTATTGTAACTGTTTTTAATTCACGATGCATATCTTCTTTGGTTACATAACACGGCCAACCAATATATAAATAAATTTAATTGTTGCTGAAGATTTGCAGTTGCTTTGTTAATATAATTACCAGACGACATCAGTATAGTGTCGCCTGCAATGTGGCTATCGTATTTCCTGAAATAGTGGGATGTGGGAATGTCTCTCGTATATAATAGGTATAATGTATTGCCAAGCACACTACCCTGTGGAACTCCATTGTTAAAATTTTGGAAGTCTTATCATTGAATTTTACATAAAATTTGCCATTTATTATATAACTGTTGAAAAAATTGATAAAAGCTCTCAGGCAGTTGATTTTCCAGTTTTGTCAGTAGTCCATCATGCCATACACTACCGAATGCTTTTGCTACGTCTAAATATAAAGCCACACAGTACTTCTTTAAATCAATATCCATTGAAATTTTATTGACAGCTCGATGTATTTGATGAATTGTCGAATGGTACTTTCTAAATCCAAATTGATAGGGATCAGATTACGTTGTTTTAATATTGGCTCAAAACGTTGGAAGAGGATTTCCTCAAAGAGTTTCGATAGGCATGGAAACAAGCTAATAGGTCCATATGATTGTGTAAGGTTCGGGTTTTTATTGAGCTTTGGTACTGCGACGATTTCAGCCCCTTTCCAAGTAGATGGGAAATGCTTGATTCTAAATATGCTGTTGAATATATTTCTAATGAATATGAATGCGTTTATTGGACATTTTTTTAGAATACGTCCTGTGATTCCATCATAGTCTGGAGATTTTTTGACATTCATTTTGTTTATCAGATGCTTTTAATTTCCTCAATCGATGTTTTTTTATGAGTTCGTTTTTATTATCTGCTCTTGGTTGAAGAGCTGGTACCACTCTATTTGTCGGGTTCATAAATGTTATTTTGAAGTATTTCGCGAGTGTTTCTGCCTTCTCATGGTTTGATTTAGCCTAATTACAATCTTCCATTTTTAATGGTGGTTGGTGTAGAACAGCTTTGCTTATGTGTTTTATTGCCTTCCATATAGAGTAATTTGTAGCCTTTGAGGCACTTAATCTGCTTATATGGTTTTTCAAGATTTTTTCAACCTCAACTTTTAATAACTCCTTGATTTCTTTGGTTATCCTGTTGATATCCTTCTTTATGTGGGGTGACCGATCTTCTTCTTCTTTTTTATATAAGCCTGTGTTTGAAACTTCGATATCGGGTGTTGATTATATTGTCGCAGAGAATAAAAAAAAAGAAAAGAATAACACATCATTTAAATGTTCCACCGCACTCTCGATTCCATTTTTAGTTTTTAGGGTAACGGTCGAATATAGGTCTTTTCCAACAATTTCTCTGTAGGTCTTTCAGTATGTTTGGTAGTTATATATATAAATATTGGCTCTGCAAAATTACTTTTCCGGATTGCATTCTAGTGTTAGAACAATTGCGGAATGATCTGAGGACAAATCAGTACAATGTTGAATGTTTAACATTTGCATGTTATAATTTTTTTAAATAAAGGAGTCAATAGCATCAGGTTGTTTCATCTTATCTCTAGTCCTATATGTAGGTTCGCTAGTGCTAAGAGATCGAGAGTTGCATTCACATAATGCAGCAATCCCCAGGCAATATTTTTGGCGTTGCAATCACCACCAATAATAAATCATTGCCCGAGAGAGTTTAAAAATTAGAGATACGACTGTTTATTATTATTATACTTTGGTCTGCAGTATACAGCTGATATCACTAATTGACCATATTATTCGTTTAATTCGATAGATGTTCCTTCTATGTTTTCAGTTTGATATTTATCAGTTTAATTACATTATATATTGGTTTTTCTAATTATTGCAGTACCACCATGAGCTTTATTATCAGGATGATTAGTATTAAAAATGGAATAGTTAATTTTGTTTGCCTATTATTGACGTTTTGTATATTATTTTGTTTTGTATATTAGACGATTGAGATGACAAAACATTAGGTGATTGTTGTACTTGTTTTTCTCTCAGTGCTAGAAGGCATTTAATTCTCAACGCTGTATTCACTGTGCATCCTTTGTAATTTGCTGTGTGTTTATCACCACATTTGCGCATTTGATGTCGAAGATTTTTTCTTTAATATGGTAATCAATTGTTTTATGGCCTGCTGCACTTTTATACATACAGGTAGCCTTGTGCAGAAGTTTCAACTGTGTCCATATTACTGGCAGTACACTGTGGTATGGTTCTTTTCTGAATTGGTGGCTCAAAACTGATTTTACAGTGTAATAAATCGTGTACAGAATAAATTTCTTTATTATTCCCGGCTTGCTTTACCTCAATGGTAAAAAAATTGAATGGTTATTTCGTACGTGCATGTAGTACATTTTGTATGTTAGTGACAATTCCAAAAGTGCTTGTGTTATTTCGTTCTTGTTTTCTGAGTGATGCATTCCACGTACAAATATTCGAAATCCATATTTAACGGCTTTTATTACGTCTAGAGCTTTAGTAAGTTTACCAAATTATTGCGCTTTTTGTACATATATAGTTGGTGGTTTTTGATTCTATTCGATTGGAGCCTGTTGGAGTTGTGTAATTTTTTGTGCTGGTTTTATTAATAGTGTTGTTTATGTTTTGCTGCTGATTGTTTGATATTATTTGTGTTGACATTAGCGGATTTGGTGTATATGTTGTGGTTGTAGAAGATGTCATTACTGTAGTGGTTACTGAGGTTATTGAAATTGCTGTTGGTAAAAAACTTGTTTGTAAATCCTGTATTACAGGTGATAGTAATTGCGCAGCACAGGATTGTACCTCTGAACATGTCTGCGAGAAATTAAATATTTGTCGTGGTTGTGGTTGTGTTTGCGCGAGGGAGTTTAATACATTGTTGCAGCGAATTGCGTGATAATTTGTTCATATATTCGCAACGGAGTGTCGTTGATCTTGTGGCCGAGAACGCATCACCGACATATTATTGTTACTTATTATGTTTGGTTTTACTTATTTTACTATTTGTGCACTATTGTGGAACAAATTCTATTCTATATGAATGTTTATTATTATTTGTTTGAACGACTATTTCGCTTTTAATGAGGTTGTAATTATATATGAAACACCTTTTACAATTGGAAGCGAAGAGCGATTAGAAACACGTCCGTTCACCATAAATGTTGTTGGTTTGTTGGTTGAATTGCTGGCTCATCCAAAGGTCCCAATAGCGCACCGTTTTGTTACCACATCCTCGCTTCCAACTGTTCGTTAGGTTGTTTGTGTGGGCAGCATGGTTAAATCCAGTTCGTACTGTTTAGAAATCTCAGGAGGTCGCTGATGCTTATTTCCACCAACTCCTCGATGTTATTGAAAAGTTTTTTACCTAGGGTGGTCAATCTCTGCTTCCAAAGGGCAGGGCATTTACAAAGGAAGTGGAAGACCGTTTCCTTTGCTTCCACTTGGTTACAACTGTGACAGAAATCGTTGTGGGACATCCCCATTTTGGCCGCCTGTTTGCGATGAGCCAGAAGCCAGTAATGACTACCGTCAGTCTAGAGGCGTCTTTCCGGTTCCTGTTTATCAGTAATGTTGTTTGTTTAGGATTGTATCTAGGCCATAGTGACCTACTAGTCTTACACTTTGTGGGACTTTTCCACCTGCAATCTGCTATTTGTGGATATTTTGTATTGATAGCTCTTTTAGCCACGCTCAGCGGTATGAACACCGGTTCTGCAAGAGCCTTTTGCATGACAGATCCGTTTCTTGCCAGTATAACTATATTGAACTTGAATCTGAAGTCTGCGAATAGTATCCTACAAGCTTCCCCAATTGCAAACACCTCCGCCTGGAATACGCTAGACATGTTGGGGAGGCGCACAGATTTGTCCACTTTCAATCTCTCGGAATATATACCTGCTCCTACGCCACAATCCATTTTGGACCTGTCCGTGTAGATTGTGGTGTCGAAGCTGCTTAACAAAAATCCCTTAGTCCA
This sequence comes from Megamerina dolium, assembly GCA_963854835.1. Taxonomy (NCBI): domain Eukaryota; kingdom Metazoa; phylum Arthropoda; class Insecta; order Diptera; family Megamerinidae; genus Megamerina; species Megamerina dolium. The sequence continues at coordinate 50,987,654 of OY978530.1, forward strand.
ATCCTTCCTCTAAGGAAAAACTACTGTGAAGTTCCTATTGAAATTCATCTTCAGGATGGTGTAATTGGTCTTGTCAGACGTATATTGAGTTTCTTTTGTTAGTATGCTTCTATAGCTGTAGGTTCTTTCCTTCCAGTGACCCGCTTCCTTTAGCCTCACTCCGGTCATGGTTGCCGTTTTCTTAATGTATAGATCAATAGGAAGCGCGTGTGTCAGAACATTAAGAGCATCCACGGGACATGACTTTATAGCTCCGACTACCGCTGGATATTCTGACCTTTGTATACTGCCAAGTTTATTACTGGTGTAGGCCTTATCCAAATCTTTCCACCAAACAACCGAGCCATACGATAAAATAGGACGTACAACCGCTTTGTACATCCAGAAAGTAAGTTTTGGTTGGAGACCCCATTTCCTTTCAATTACTCTTTTGCAGGTATACAGGTCAATGCAAGCCTTTTTTACCCGGTTTTCAGTATTTAACCTCCAGATAAGCTTGGAGTCCAAAATAACCCCCAAGTATTTGGCACTGGAAAAAAGAGTTAAAGTTTGATGGTATAGTTAAGGCAAGTTAAATTTGGGTATTTTGATTTTGTTGGTGAAAATCAGCAGTTCTGGTTTATCCTGGTTCAACCTTAGTCCACACCTGATAGTCCAAGAACTGAGCTCGTGCATGATCCCACTGATATTGCTAGGGCACAGTCCTGACACCATTAACACCACATCATCGGCATACAACACCGCCTTAACACCCCGTCTATGCAGTTTTATTAGGATGTTGTTTATTACGCATAGTTAAAGAAGTCAATTGTGGATCTTGATTAGCTTTGTTATCCTGATATTGCCCATGTTAGCACTTATGACCCTAGTCACTAGCATAGAAATTATCCAATCTGTGGTGCAGTTGTCCACTCCTATTTCCATCAACGCCCTTTTGATAGATTCTGTGCTAACATTGTTGAATGCACACTCTATGTCCAAGAAGGTAGCCATAGTGTACTGTTTGGTGTCCAGAGATCCCTCGATTGTTTACACTACCTCATGGAGAGCCATTTCTGTCGACTTCCCCTTTCGGTATGCATGTTGGGTAGTGGAAGCCTTTCAATTGTCTTTAATACAAATGAGTTGAGACTGATGGGTCTGAAATCCTTCGCTGATTCGTGTCTTCTCTTGCCAGCCTTTGGTATGAAGACCACCTTTACTAGCCTCCAACTAGTAGGTACATATTTAAAGTTCAGACACGCTTTGAAAATTTGCACCAGCCACGGGAGCACACAGTCCAATGTTAAAAAAAAAAAAAAAAAAGTCCAATGTTACCTGCAACATTTTGGGCCAGATCCCATCCGGACCTGGTGACTTCAAGGGTGAAAAACTCTTAATTGCCCATGCAATTTTTTCGTTCGTTGCTATCTCATTTGTGAGATGCAGTGACTCGTAAGAGCGCCGGTCGTTCATACTACTTCCGCTTTCGTATTGACTGCATCCCAGAAAATGTGTGTTTAAGAGTAATTCTAAGGATTCTTCTGCCGTTTCCGCCCAAGTTCCATCTTGCTTCCTAATCCAAGAAGCACTCGGATGGTCTTTGGACAAGATACGGTCTAGTCTAGCTGAATCTTTGGTAGATTCAACAGACGAGCAGAATTCTCTCCAGCCCTTCCTTTTGGCGCTCCTAATAGCTTTCTTGTACAGCCGCCGGCTTTCTTTGTACAATTGCCAATTTCCAGTGGAGTAGCTGATGTTGTAATCTGCTCTTACTTTCTTCCTTAGTTCCGTCAGTTCCTGGCTCCACCAGGGGGCGAAGGTTTTTTTGCTATATTTCAGTTTCTAATTAACTTTTCAATCTAATTAACTTTTTTTTTAATTAACTTTTCAAACCGCGCCCAGTTAGTTCTATGGGGATTACGGTGTGGCAAGGGTGGGTCTACCTTAAGATCCAAATCCTAGAGTATCCAGCTAAGATCCGAGGAGTTTTCGCTGGAAACTCTCCAATTTTTGACCCCTATCACATCGCTATCTGATAATAAAATGACATCCAACACTTCCGCCCATCCATCAAACTGCTCCGACCTTGAAAAGGTGATAGTTGGGGTGTCACCTCTGTTGCATACTACTAAATTTGTGTTTATTAAAAAGTTAAACAAAGACTCAGCTCTTTCATTAGTCTCGGAACTGCCCCATAATGCGTGCCTGGCATTGGCGTCGCACCCGAGAAGAAGGGTCCTGTCACCTCTTTCTTGCGCTAGTCTGCTAACCTCTTCAGGCAACGCAGGTTTTTCGTGTGCATTGTATACCGATGCGAGCCGTGACGCCGTCAGCTAATAGGTCAGCAACCGTCATATCCTGTGAACTGTACGATGGGATTAGAAAAATATTTAAGTGTTTTTTTGCTATAATGCGTGATCTAGGCCTACCTCGGATCCGTTTATAGACTACATTGTAGTTTTTCCCTGGAAACCCTTTGATCTCGGTGCCCCGAACCCTGGGTTCCTGGACAATGGCTATATCCACGTCCTCCTCCACCAAGAAGACTGCAAGGTTGTCCGTAGCAGCCCGAGAGTGCTGCAAGTTAATGTGGACAACATTGATGACCATGGTTGTACATCATTTGTTACGGTGACGTCGTCCAGCTGTACCCCTTCTAACAGCTTTACGGCACCCTCGGCTATGGCCTCCTGCTCTTCCTCCGGGTTAGCAGAACGCGCCTGCGAAGTATCTCGCTGGCTGGGATAGTCTTGAGCCTCAAGCCTTCCCATGCGTCTTGGATTTTGGCAACCGCGCCGTTAAGGAAAGTTAAAGAGTTCTGATCGCCGCATTTGATGACCCTATAACCGCGGACAACCTCTGCTGAGTCGAAACGTGGTGGCTCACCCTCCGGGTTTGCCATCACGTGATCGACGTCTGTCTCCTACCAGACAATCCATTGGGGTTGGTTACCCAATCTCATGTAAGGTTGCTAGGATTAGCAAGGGGCACCACATGCAGGTGAGAGCAGAAAATTGATGAGGAGAGGCTAGAGGTCCTAGCTGGAGACAGCGACCTTATCAGTGTATAACACTTCGCATTACTCAACCGTTTACCCCCCTATATATGATATACATTTTATATATATAGATCCTTTAATGTGAGTCGGCTCAACATTCATCTCAGCAATCAGCGGTATGAGCAATGATGGTGCGGAGCTTCGATGATGGTGAGCTTGACATTGCATTGGTGCAAGATCCCTGGATTCTTCATGAAAGGATCAAAGGTCAATCTGCACAAAATACAAACAGAAGGGAGGTTGAGGAATTACATTTTAGTTAGACAGGGGATACTTGCGATTCTACTGTCTAACAAACATTATATTAGTTGAACAATAAATTCCAATTGGTTTACATTAAAACGAAAAAGTTAGTGCGTTATTGTGTAAACGACTTTATATGTGCGATCTACATCAGCAACAACTTCAAATCTACAACCAACACGACAATCACCACCTCACCAACACCTACAGACAAGGAGTTACCATCATTGGAACCAGCTCACCTGGCACCCCATCTCTCTCACACACATTTTTGTCTAACTTGTGCGAGTTCATTTAGGATCGCATTAGTATACCTTTCATACCATTCTGCAGAGGGATCAGCTCCAACAGCGGTGGAAGCTCTGGTGAAATTTTGCGATCATAAGGGTGTTGATCTGATCTTAGGTTGCGATGCCAATGCACACGGTTCTGTGTGGGTTAGCAGCAATGAAGAACATAGAGGAGAATGTCTACTTGAATTTATAGAAAGATTTGGTCTACTGGTTACCAACAGGGGAACGGAGCCAACTTTTGTGACCATTGTTGCGGGGTCATTGATGTTACCCTGGCGAATGTCAAAATATTGGACAGGGTTTTGGATGTGAAGGTCGCTGATAGATTAACCATGTCGAACCACAGGGCCATTTAGTTTTGGGTTCTGTTCTATAAAATACATAGGAACGACTGTAGAATGGTAAGGATACCGAAGCGAACGGATGGTACAAAGTACTGTGAAGTTCTTGAGTAATTATTTCCAGGAAGGTTTAAAAAACCTAGAGCAATTGCAGATGTTGAGTATCACGTGAGGGCTATCAGATCAGCCATGATCAAAGCATTTGAAGCTGCCTGTCCCCTAACATTAGTGGGCGAAGGGAAATCCACTCCATGGTGGGATGGGGAACTGGAGTTCATGAAAAAAGGCAACGAAGGCTTATAACTGTCATAACGCACTAGACGACTGCAAGTCTAAAAAAAGGGAGCTGAAGGAAACTGCGCAACCGTTAAAGGAAAACGTGGAGGGAATTCTGCTCAAATATGCAAGATATGTTCGATGTATGTTTTATAGACATAGAGGGTGCCTTTGATAAGATTGGCTTCGAAAAATTAAAGATGACCCTTGCTACTGGTTTACAGTATTAGAATGAACCTATTTATTGTAGCCGGTTCTGAACGAAACATTTCTTGCGACATCACTTTTTCTGAGCTTTGTCAAATAGTTGTTTTAAAAGCTTTTCCATGGCAAATTGTTACTGCCGACAAAATTGCCAATTGCCTGCCGATAGGTAGGTTACGTTCTAAGGAAAAATCTTTTCGAAATTGAATTTATACTTCAACCGGGGATTGAACCCACGACCGACAGATCAGAATGCCAACGCAAGTCAATTGGAGCAAAATTGACGAAGGTATGACTATTTTTATAACTGTCGGATCAACTGACTATATGCTTATATATGCTTAGAGCAGGAAACTGAAAAGCAAACAAAAGAAGGTAGGATTCATCGTAGACAAGAGCACAGAGATGCTTTAGACATCATGGATGATTGCAACATCCTTTATGGACCTGGCATCGATGGTTCAGTGTGAGGTAAGCCGATAGAACTCACTTATGAACGTTTCATCCCAAATTTTTTAGTGCTTAAAACTTTAAAGCGTTTTTCCCACAACTCACGATTTCAAAGTCGGTGTCCCACATAACTTCAAAACTACTGCACCGATCGTTCGAAATTTTGAATACTATAATGTACATAATGTACAAGGTAACGCTAGCGAGTTTTTTCAAATTTCTTAATATTTTACAATAACAAAATAACCGATATTTTCGCAAAAAAATCGCGATTTTTCCTTCAAGAACTGAAAATTTGAAATTTCGAAAAACCCCCCATCGATACCTGCCCAAAGCGATTATGTAACGACAGTTTTGATTTTAAGATTTCAGATGATCCAGCATCGATTTATGGGGGACGCCGCAATTCAACTTTTTTCCGAGACGCTCCAGAATAATTGCTGCCATTGCCGTGTTTTTTAATATTTCTCCATGAAAATTTTACATAATATTCTTCAAATGTCATACTATAATGTACCAATGATCTTAATAAAGAGATTTGAACTGTTTCATAAAAAAATCAAAAAAGTGTGCATTTTTTAAACGAATTAACACTATTCCCCCCTTAAACTAATGGGGACTAGATCTCCATAAAAATTTTTTTTTACCGTAAAAGAAGCCTACGTGGTATATGAAAATTATAATCATTTGCTGGACAATTTGAAAATATTATGAACCATTAGAAGTCTCATTCGGCTAATAAAATCAGCGTCCATAAATTTTAAATCCTTAAAAGTTCTTTATTTAATTCACTTAGTTCATAAACAGCAAGTTCTCATTACTGACAGCAAGTGTAGATTATCTTACAATACGAACAAATTTTGTTGTGTGTTGTGTTTTGTGATTGTCATGGGAATTTTGTGAAAACTATTAAATAATATTATATTGTATAAATCAATATATATATATATATATATATATATATATATATATATATATATATATATATATATATATATAATATATGTGAATAATATGCAATCGTGAATTTACTTGTTTATAATTTTATTTGCTAAATATTAATATTCTACATGTTGGCTTTCCTGGTAAAATTGAAGGCCGTTTTGAATGAATCATGTTCGAAGTTTACAATTTGAATATTGGACACTTTAGATGCCCGAAGCTTTAAAGGTAGGTCATGGCATGCTGTTTGAACGATGTCTATATGAATTGACTCTCAATTGCAGTGACATAACCGATAAATTTCGAATTTCACTTATATTATACGCTCTCCTCTTTCTCTTTCTCTCCCTTTCTTATTATTCTTTGCTCATGAGCTGCTGTTTTCTTCTATGTAGGAATTTGCTCGACATCGCATGAAATGCATTGTCAAAAAGTATAAAGCATCACTGCAACAAGGAATATATCTAGTATAATACAGGGATGTTTGATCCCTGATTTTGTCAGATACAAAATCATGGATATGGTCGGATTGGTGATCAACATTTTCGGCTTAACCTTTAACTGTGTAGGTGAAATTTTACGGCATAGTCAGTGACCTCCTATTAACTTTACTAAAAAATTTCAATGAAAATAATTTCTACATAAATGTTTTTTTTTTAAATAAACTAGTACAATTCTAGTAACAAAAAACAATAAACTTGAAAATTTTTTATTATTAATTTACACAAAACAAGCATTTTTTTTTCACAAATCTTTTTTGAATACAAAAAAACATCCGTCAATAACTAATACAAATATTATAAATTAAAAAGAGATCAAAACTTTAAAGAAATAAAAGAGATAAAAAAAAATCAGTTGTAGAAAATACAGGTCAAACTTTATGGAGGTTTTCTTATTCATCAAATTCTGTGTTCGCACAGTGTACGTATACACTTTGGCTTACTACAAGGTGATTTTTTAAGAGCCTTCAGATTTGATTTTGGCTCACAGAATGTTGAAACCACATGTCAGCCAAACCGTCAAAAAAAGTTTATAATCGTCGCACGGTAGCGCTCGCCATTCACAGTAACGTTCGGCTTCGCCTTCGTCCATAATCCACACCAAACAGTGCATTTTTCTTAATGGATTGCCAGTTCTTACAATGCTTCTAGCTGCTCTTCGCACCAAATACGGCAATTTTGATTTTTCATGTATCCATTCACTCAGAAATGAGATTCGTCGCTGAACACAGTTTTCAGATAAAAAAGTGCGCTTTGCCAGCGCCCATTCACCAAAAGTTAGCCGTTGTGGTAAGTCCTGTGGCTTCAATTTTTGCACCAGCTGTTTCTTAAACGGTTTTGCACCCAAATCCGCCAATTGCTGCGAACGGCGCTGAATCGATCATTCTCGGTCATCAACCACACTGGCGGATACAGCTGCGATATTTTCTCTGTCCGCATGCGTTTTGGCGGTTTAAGGTCCAATAATGTAAATTTGGTGCAAAATTTATTCACAAGATTCCGACTAGCCGCCTCAAAAGGTCGCCCAAACTGACTATAAAATCGAAAAAGTGCACGATGCACTTTCATAATCGAGCATGAATTTTGGTATTAAAATTCAATAATCTGCAAGCGTTGTTCGTTTGTAAGTCGATTCATGGTTAAATTATAGACCAAACGGAACATGTTTGACGGTAACATGTTACACGAAAACAGCTGAGTTGACAAAAGCAGTGTTGCCAAAAAGAAGGTTGCTAAAAATCACTCTTTATTTAAGAATTATACAAAAACCCCTAACATAGTAGTAAATTGTGAAGTGTTAGCAATTGTAAAATACTGCGATCTTTACGACGCCCTCCAGTATTAGTGTGAAAATATATTAGTTTAAAAATAACATGATCAAGTTCAAAAAGGTATTATTAAATATCTAAATAAAGGAAGCAAACGTTTAAATATATTTGGACATTAAAAGCTTCTTGGTGAATCTTATCATTGTAAGGTATTTATATGCAGTGATCTGCTAGAAAGAAAGACGAAACATTTTGACGCAGCCGGTAGGATTCTACGAAATATTTTATTTTACAAGATATTTTACGTGAAACGTTTAACGTAGTATAGCTAAACTTCATTGCTAAATAGGATATAGTTTCAATCAGGGTTCTGGGCTAATATCTAATGGAGGATAGTGTCTCTGCAGATATTGTAATACATGAAGCCATAACTCCTGTGTGGGGATTAGTTAAACGGCATAGTACTTACGAGCAATATAAGATCGCAAAATTGAAATTACAGCACGGCAAAGCACTAGCTCCAACTGAATAACTAGATGGGCGAAATCTAGAACTTCACAGGAGAAATTAGGAGCTGGAGCAATTACTAAAAGAAAGGAACATTTCGCAAGAATTTATAGAAAAGAGCTGAGCAGTTTAGTGCCCTCCAAACCCAAGTAAAAAATCACGAGAGAACGTAGCTTAGCAGAAGAGATACCTTTTCGACGGCGTACTCCCTTAAATTTTCCGAAAACCTTCTAGGGAGGAAGAAAACTCCACATTAAGAAAGGCAGCGTGTGGGCTTTAATTGAGGGGAAAATGGCCGATATTGTCACCAAGTGAAGAGTTAGAAGCTGATTGACGGAGCTGGACGGTCTCGTTGGACGGTTGAGGGAAGAGTTAATCGCGTTATGAAAACAGCAAGTACTCCCGCAACGACCGCAGCAACCACAAGTAGGTATGAGAATAGAGGAGATAGTAGAGTAGTCTCGGTAGTTACTTGAATCGAATCCAAGGGAATAAGGACTAGGATGTTATATCAAAATTTCTAAAAGAGTTACACCAGAAATGCGGCGCTAATTAGCTCCAGCTTAGGTACAGTAAAACTCTTGAGAGGAGCAGCGCAACTTTAAGAAAAGTAGACGCGCTTGTCTTTCTTCTTCTTTGCCAGACACGACGTGGACACAATCCACATAAGCATCGGCGCTGGCATCGCGGAACCCGCGAACTTCGACAACACCCTTTGGCAACATTGATAATCAAGGAAAACTATGTTATGGTATTCGCGCAAGTTCTGCAGATAACTTATTCCTAGTCGAGCCTTTCCCTGCACAGCAGCTACATTAATATCTTTTCTTTGGAAGTGATCGGATAAATAAGACCAATAGGGTCATACTCGTAGAAGCCAGCAGTCGTTGACAAAAGCAAGCGCGTGCAATGCCTTTTTGGCGTAATTGTTGGTGAAAATGCGAACAGGAAGCGATCAGATGCAGGATCCCAAGTAAGACCAAGTGTCTTATTGATTCGTCCATGACCTATCTGACTTCTTCAACAGAACTACCACCAGTGATGTGATCGTCTAAATAGAAATCAACATTTCAGTGCCCTTAAGACACGAAAACCTTTCGTGAAAACCTAATTGGTGCATTGACTCCAGCGACAAAAATGAAGCTGGTCGCGTATCTAACTTGACTGTATCGAATCTGAAAAACTCAACTTGTTGCTGTTGCGTCGAACACGACCCGCAATTTGGTAGTCGTAGTGTCTTCCTTCAAAACCCAATGTTGCTGATTGTCTACATTGACAAAAGAAATGTGCACTTAGCTCAATTATTCGTGAATAAATGCAGCATATTAGTTCTGTTTAGTTCTGTTTGCGGTCCAATTTACGCTCTAAATTCAGAAACCGCCGAAATGCCTGTTGATAGGTAAATAGTAATGTTAATAAAATATAATGGAAAGCGAAAATTTAACAAGTTTTACTGAATTACAGTGACCATATAATTACAATAAAAGTCCACTTATAACTGGTCTCAACGCGATACCTGCAAACACACAACGAAACATATTCAAACCACTCAAATGACGACGCAGACGAACCAGTCGAACGTGCAGAAAATGAAACAACACCTCAAAAACATCAGCGAACCAGCAGTGGTGTTACAATGCAAGCACAGCAGCGAGAAGATCGAGAGAACCGACTCACAAGCGTCAACGCATCAGAATTTTAAATGCTGAAAGGAAAGGCAAATTTTGTTGCGACATGAAAAACACTTGCTAGAGGGAGAGAGAGAGAGAGGAGAACCTTCTACTGCGTAGTTATGAAATAACAACTAGCGCAACTGAAGTTCAGTCGAAAATTTCATTCGATATGATTACAAGCCTATGAGGGTTGTCCAAATTTTAGCATTTGAGTAAATAAAACAAAATGAATTGCATGTGCTATTGTTAGGCAAGCTAAAATACAAAACTTGCAACAAAGTAAAGTGAATTTTATAACCGAAAATGTAGTTACCGTACTGGAAAATATTAGTGAAGTATTCTGCTTAAAAAATCTGTGTTGTATTGCTCGACGGTTACGGACAACAAAACAAAAACCCGGTGAGCAGATTATACATTATCTCAACGTCAAACTAATGCCGGTAAATCCGTTGTAGCTTCAAGAAGAGTAGATTATTGAAGCACAGGAGTTTTCTAAATTGGAAGTCAAAGCAGCAGCAACGGAGTCAAGTATATGCGATCTAAGGTGATGTAATTGGTCATGTAGGAAGCCAAAAATTAGGAGCATGATACGATCCTGCGTCAGTGAAAATGTAAGTTTTTTTATGCACATACAGATTTTATTGAATCTTCTAACTTCTGATTAGAACTAGCAATAAATTTTCAAAGAAAAAACAAACACTGTCATATTTTGAAATTACTTATATATACACTTAATATACCAAATACTCATAGCCAATGCTTTGAGCTATTACGGGTTAGTAAAGATAAAATATGATATAAATCATACACAATACAATCTTCCATTTTAAAATGTTATTAGGCGTAACGTCAAAGCATTGGGATGCATCTCAAACTTAGCTACACACTTCTTAGCAAATGTGTAAATATCTGTGGATATTAGAGTTTTTAAAGTACCAAGAAGCATTGTTTATCATTCGAATCATTGATGGTGATACAGTTCCCCAGCGTTGGAATTTTTAAGTCCATATGAGTTTAATGACAACCTTATAAAGTAGTACGTTATAGTCCGGATTGAGCTTCGACTGTCTGTATAAGAGCCAGACCAATTCATATACTCTAAGCATTATTTGGGTTGCTTAGGTACTTATATGATTTGTCCATGCGAGTCTATGATCGAGATGCATTCCGAGATATTTTGTGTCTAAAGCCTCTGGTATTGGCTTGGAGTCAATTAGCACAGGTGGACAATAACTCCTGCATAGAGTGAACGTGATGTTAACACATTTGGACTCATTGAGACTCCAGAAGTCAAGCCATTCTTGGAGAAGTTGTTATGCCAATATCGGGTCTGGATGAGGGCATAATATGTCTGTATAATCTGTACTGTCAAAGACGCTGGGACTCTTTGTTTGTTGATATTGTCCTCTTTCACCGTACGACCCATCCGACGCGACTCTCTTTCCAACTCTGAGAATGTTATACTGACGTGTCAATTACGCCGATTATGTCAACCGCATGACACTTTTGTTGAAGACATTGCCATTATGTCGTAGATCAGCAACTCGTATTATTTTCTCCATAATAAGATTGAAGAAGTCACATGATAACAAATCACATTGTTTGAATCCCCGTTCTGTATTAAACGGCGGGGAGAGGTCCTTCCCAATTTTCACTGCAAAACGGGAGTTACACAGCGTCATTCTGCAAAGACGAATGATCTTCGTAGGAATACCGACCACAGACATTATTGTGTAGATTTAATCCTTTATCGGACTGTCAAAAGCGGCTTTATAATCAACAAATAAATTATGTGTGTCGATCTGTTTTTCTTGAGTCTTTTCCAGGATTTGGCGCAGTGTGAAAATCTGGACGATGGTGGATTTACCACGTTTGAAGCCATACTGATAAGGTCCAAACAGGTTGTTAAGGATAGTCTTCAACATTTCACACAGTACGCTCGATAGAACATTGTATGCGATGCTAAGAAAATTTTTTTAATTTTAGTTGGCGCAAATTGTGGGGTCCCCTTTCTTATGTACGGGACAGAGAACACTGAGCATCCAATCATTGGGCATGCTTTCATCTGACCATATTCTGCTTATGACCTGCAGCAAGTTGGTGAGCACCTCATCGCCTCCGGTCTTAAACATTTCACCATCCACGCCATCAGTACGTGCAGCTTTGTTGGTTTTCCGCCTAGAAATGGCCTCTCTGACCTTGTCATGCTCGGGTGGTGGAACATCTACACCATTGGGAATTCGGGAGACCTCCTCCACTGACGAAATTGTTTGAGGCGTCACCATTCAGTAACTATTAGCTCCATTAGCTCAGTACACCCTGGACATCTGTAACCAGATTCCCAGGACAGATAGACACACAGGAAGATGCTCAGAGATTTAACTCGCCACTCAGGCGCTTCTCAAAGAATTCTTTCTTATGTCTGAAAAGACGTCTCTCCGCTTTCCTCCTCTCTGTACTGCTCCTTAACAGCTTGCGTTCACCTGTCCCCAGGGTTTTTGTATGCGGTGTCTTCCTCTGCGGTAGCGTCGCGACAATCCTGATCATTCCACTAATTCCTCAGAAGCCGGTAGAAACTAATTACCTCCTTAGCAGCAGTAGTCATCGAGTGGGATATATGTGTCCACTGTGGGCATGTATCATCAAGAGAAAGAGTGTTTTGCATAAGCAGATATCGATAATCGAGTGGTAAAAGTATTTGTTGTTTCTGGTGATTGCAACTTATTGTCGTTAAGCTTTCTCTGTGTGGGACTTCGTTTGTTTTTTCCGACACATAAACGTGTTCGCGCCTCAGCTGCAACAAGGTAGTGATACGAGTTGATGTTGGCATCACGGATCGATTTCACGTCCATCACACTGGAAGCATGCCTTCCGTCAATCACCACATGATCAATTTTATTTCTTGTTCGTTGATCTGGAGACAGCCATGTCGCTTTGTGGATGTCGGGATGTTGGAATCTGGTACCACTAATTACCATGTTTCGTGTTGTGGTGAAGTTTATCAGACTCATTCCGTTATTGGAAGTGTTCTGGTGAAGGCTGATATTTTCGACAGTTGAACCAAAGGTACCTTTCTTGCCCACCCTGGGATTGAAGTCGCTAAGCTCGATTTTGATATCATAACCTCCTTCGAGGTGCTGAAAAATGCTCTCTTTGTTCGCATAGTTTTTCTCATCTGTCGGAACGTGGGTACATATTAAGCTAATGTTAAAAAATTTGGCATTGATTGGATTGTGGTCAGCCGTTCGTTTACAGGTGTGAAATGTGAGACAAGGTGTCGTAGTCTTTTACTGAACAAAAATCCACATCCTAGTTCGTGCCTCTCCGCATGGCAGCTGTATTATATGTCACAGGATGCTCTTTCAAAGCAATCCTGTCCCGTCCATCGCATTTCCTGGAGAATGGTGATGTCAGCCTTGTACTTCTCGGAGACATGAACCACCTGGATAGATGCACCCTCCTTATAGAGAGATCGAAAGTCCTAGGTGCATATCCGTAAAACGTGGTCATTTTTTCGTTTGGCGGGGGTCTTTATCAAAAGCGGTAGTCCTTATCCGAGGCACTGTTGTGTTCTTTATTGGGAGGGTTTTTATGTGGTTAGTCCCAAGCCCAACTCTCAAATTGAGGGAAGTTTTCGCCACTTACTTTAGTCCCGCTCAGCGGGTGCTGGAACGATGTTTCCCGGTGGTCGCCACATGGAGGCTCCCCATTAAAATGAAGACGTCATCACATAGTAAGCAGGACAAACTAGATGATGACGAGTGAGTTGACTTGCGATGAGTTCAACAAGGATATCGCTAGCTTCTCCAGTTAGAAGCAGTTAGCCACGTTCCCTTAGGAAAATATCACCATCACGAATGTAGTCCGCTCAAAATCCTTAACAAGGAAGGTTCCTTGGTGAAACAAAGAACTTGCCAATCTGCGTCAAATAGCAAGATCTAAATCCGGTGATGCAAAGAAAAACAAAACATGGGACGAATATAGGAAAGCCCTGACATTATATAACAAGGAACTAAGGAAATCTAAAAGAACTTATGGATAAACCTAGTGAGGAGCCTGGAGATATCCCAACCACAGCCAGAATACAAAAGACCTTATCCAAGGTGGTAACCAACCCAATTGGTACACTAAAGGCACCGGATGGTACCTTCTGAAACACTTTTGAAAGTACACTAGAGCTTCTTCCTAGAACTCATTTCCCCGAATGTCGGCTTAACATAACCAGTGACAACGATCAAGGGGTGTCAGCACACAATCACTATAGGGCAAGAAACTTTACTATCATTAGAATAGTCAACTTCGAAAGGGTAAAATGGGCAAACGACTCGTCCAAACCCTACAAGTTACCTGGACCTGATGGTATATTCTCAGCCCTACTTTCTAAGGAGACTAAGAGATTAATACAAATTTTGGTTCAAATCTTCAGATCTAGCTTAATATTGGGATGTGTTCTAAAGATTTGGCGAGAGTTCAAGGTTACATTCCTACCAAAGGGCGGCAACAAACCCCCTGAATCTCAAAAATCCTACAGGCCAATCAGTCTCACGTCCTTTATGTTGAAAATCATGGAGAAGATATTGGACTACTGCCTAAGAGAGGAGGTATTTTCTAACACTCCACTACACAAGCTACAATTTGCTTATCAAAAAGGGAAATCTACAGTCACAGCACTGCACACAATTGCTCGCGATATAGAAAAGACATTAGGCCTAAAGGAAGTAGCCCTCTGTGCATTTATGGACATTCAATAGCGCGAACTTTTAGTCAATAGAACTGGCGCTCTCCAATAGATGACCAGATCCACCAATAGTAAAATGGGTAAGCAATACGCTAAACCAAAGAACAATAACAGCCTCTTTAGGGCAAATCAACCTAAGTGATACAGCGGTAAAAGGATGTCTGCAGGGGTGTACTATCACATTATTGTCCCTACTAACTGACGACCTAATATAGATCCTTAACAATAAAGGGTACAAAACAATTGAAGATGCTGATGACGTATCTGTAATAATCAAAAGCAACCATGAAAGGAGTATTGGGGACTTAATGCAGGATTCCTTAAATACAACAAACTACTATCGTCCCCTTTACCAGAAAAAGGATATTTAGCACTCCAATGTTAAAAATAAACGAGACAGAGATACTCATTAAGGAAAAGGTTAAGTGGAAGTCTTATCCAAAAAAGGACTCCAAAGTTTCAAAATTCAAATACTCTCAGACAGCCAATCAGTTCTCAAAGCTTTTTAAAGCTACACATTTACATCAAAAGTCCTCACAGGGTCTGAAGGGTCATTTATCGCTCCGAACCCCTTCTTTGGCTTCAATAAAAACAACATAAAACAGGATACCAAGAAATCGAACTAACACAAAATCAGAGAATATTGGAATGACATTGGCGGTCTCAACCACTCCAAAAGATTCCTGAGCTTTGATGCCAAATGAGCAAACACCGCTCTCACCTTAAACAAAAAGAGTCTTACATTACTCTCCGGAGCACTAACAGGCCACTTCGCATGCAAAAAACACTTACACAAAGTAGGAATATCTAACACATGTACTAGGAGATTCTGCTGTGATGAGGAAGAGTCTATGGAACACTTAATCACAACCTGTGATGTACTATGCAACAGGAGGCATAAAATCCTAAGTTCATGCTTACTAGAAGATGAAAACCTTCAAATGCTATCTAAGTACGAATGGGTGCACAATAGATCAGGTTGGTCGTGGTGTATAAAGGCCTTAGCCTAACCCGTACAACCATTAAAAAAAAAATAAATAAATATGTGGCACTTAAAGCCCCAAAAGGCTCATTGGCCGAGCTTCTCTTCCATTACTGTTGTGCGTCTTAAATTTTGGACAGTATTAGAGTAGACCTACTTATTTTAGCCGGTTCCGAACGGCAGAACACTTGTGACATCACTTTTTCTGAGCTTTGTCGCAGAGTTCTTTAAGAAGCTTTTTCATGGCAAGTTGTTACTGTCGAGAGGTGGGTACCGTTCGATTGAAAAATCTTTTCGATATTAAATTTGTTATGCATCAGCCGGGTATTGAACCACGACCTACAGATCAGAAGGCGAACACACTAACCACTAAGCTACGGCACCCACTACAACCATTACTATTACATTTTAATGGTTCTTTCTGGACTAAGTGTGTACTCTTAGAGAGAGGGCAGCCACAATAACCTAACCTAACCTAACCATCGTATAACCCGCTGTGAGCAGAACCGAAAGAGTCAGAGGCAGGAGTTGCACAGGGCTTTTGTTTTGCAATATCGACTAATAGCAGTGTCAGAGCAAAAAATATGCATACCGCAGATCAGCGATAGTGGGAAGAAATTTGGTCAGCAGTCATGACCTAGACGACTAAAAAACCTACTCGACAAAGAAATAAATAACGAAAATGAAGACGCTAACAACGACATGATAACAAATTACACATCAAACTATCACACAACATCCACAGAATCGGAAGCATTATCACCACACAGTGCAGCCAGTATCACATATACAACACGACAAAAAGTGATTGAATCTCCAAATATAGTCGACACGATACAAAGTCAACGAGCCGAGTTGAATGCAGTAAATGTGGAACAAAATCTCGAACACTTTCAGTATAGTCCATGTATACCGTGATTAAGCTTGTTCCACTGAACGTAGTTGTGGACTAAATATTCCCGATATTTCTTCATGACGAAACAACGCTCGACAACCTACATCATTCAATGTACCATAGTTAAGATACGCGTAGCGAAAATTGGTAATTAACCAATTCACAAACCTAAAAACTTAAATGCCATAAAGGGGCTATGCTGGGAAGTAAGACTTGAGAGAAAAATTGAAAAACTCCTCCTCAAGTTGGAAACCATGTTACAATATTGTTGCGAGCCAAAATATGAAATATGCACATATTTTGCCTCACGACATATATCCCGAAATTGTGAACTACATATTTGTATGCTTATTCATACAAAAATTATATTTTAAAATAAAATTAAAAAATATATATATATCTGTGCATATTTCGCCATACAAGTTCTAGCCGTCTTGTTGCGCATGATTTTGTTTTGTATATGGAAGAGAAAATAGAAGATAAGAAAATTGAAGTCTTTTTCTTCCCCAAGAAACTAGAGCAAAAGCAACAACAAATACGCAGGCGTAAGTAGATGAGTGTGTGTACCAATGCGACTGAAATCGCCGAAAGACGAAGAATTTGATGTGTTGAAGTGCTTCTTCTTGATTTTGGTGGCTGTTGGATGGCATGAAATGACAAAATCTTCAAAAAATGCCAAATAATCCAATCGCAAGTGCTGTGTTGCCGATTGAGTGCAATTATCAATGAAAAATATAGTATTCTGCTGAGCATACGTACATATACTTTTTACATAGGCAAATAGAGAAATTGAAATTGAGCGAGTTTGATTGTTTGTATATTGCAGATATGTATGTGCGTATGTACATATGTGAATAGAATAAAAATTGATTGCACATGCATGTTGGATATTGAGAAGGCATTTTTATTTCGCTAATAATATTTTAAAATATATTCTTTTTGTAAATTTCAATTCTATTTTTTTTTTTATAAAATAAGATGTTGTTTTTCAAATTATTAATTGAAATAAATAAATTATGTCTAAATAATAAATATTACTTAAAGATTAAATAACAAATAATATTAAATAAATGATATAAATGAGGAATTATTATTGAATATGATCCAGGAATATCATAATTTATAAATGTAAACAATACCAAATCTTTACGCACGTTTTGCTTTTATATGTTATGTAGAGTCCGCTTTCGTCTTCTTCCAATACCATGTCGCTTTCTACTTTTTGCCGTATGATCGAACCATTTGTTCGATTGTCCACTTTTATTTCGTCTGATATTTCGGTTCATACACGTTCAACAGAAAATCCACTCCCGCTGATTTCTGGTTATTCCTTTTAAAATTTTGTATACTGGAAAGTGAGAATTCTGTAAGCATATATGTCTCTGTTTATATGTTGGTATGTGGGTAGATTGATATGTGGCTAGTATTAGAAAAATGGTATATAAGCTGCCGGCTTACTGAAGGCAGTCGCTTTTTCAGTTGTGAAGTGTTAGCGTGTAAGCAATTGTAAAATACTGCGATCCTTAAGAGGCCCTCCAGTATTAGTGTAAAAGTGTTTAGTATAAAAGTGTAAAGTAATACCAGGTATAAAGTGAAAACCTAAAAACTCAAGTATCGTATAATAAACCCTATTTTATTTTAGCTAACTAGTGTCATAGTCTTGAAGGATATTAAGAGCTTAGGTTTAGGTGCGAATCTTGTGCGTTACATCCTTGAGTCTAGCCATTACGTATTTAGTGAGTGTTGTGGAAAAATAGTACACAATAATATCAACGTGCAAATATAGGATGTAGAATAGCTCACGAATTCAAAAAAGTTAACAGAAAATAAACTCACCACTCAAAACACGGTGTATCTCACAAGACCGTTCAGGATACTTTTGAGGCAATAAAATAAAAGCTCTCGGTGGTCGTTGACAAGAGACGTCGTTATAAGAAAGTAAGCACGACAATATTAACTTCAGCAGAAATTTAAAAATGTTTTACAAAACCTTATCTACTGAAATAAATTAAGATACCCTATCACTACCATCAAAAGACGAGACCACGGGAAATCTGGTCAACAAGTTGTTAATATGACCCGACAGATACGTAGATTCATCAAATCAAAACACAATCAGTGCATGACCCCGTGGCTTAAAGCAAAAAAACATTACGCTCGGATATTATTTTATTGTTCCGTAAATGCTATTATTGAAGGCATATTAAACAGTTTCCACTATATTGTCCCAAGGAATAGAGTAAATTGGCAATCACTGGCCCGAGGCTCCTGTTTACCCTTTCTACTTGATCATTCGCCGATCCTGTTTCTACTTTAATATGTTGAATATTTTTAGCATTTTCAAACTGCGTAACGTTGTTTGACGTAAAACAGCTGCCTCTATTTGATAAAATTGTTTTCGGTCTACTATATGAGCGTAAATAATCTTTAAGTGCCCGAATGACTTCTTTAATATTAGTTGCTGTTGTCATTTTGACAAACTTTGTACAAGAATCTATAACTACAAAAATATGTTTTTTGAAGCGCGTAATTTAAACCGATTCGAAATGAACTATGTACATGTATTAATTCAAATGAATCACTAGCTTTGGGGATATTATACAAAAACCTTTTTTGCCCCGTTTCGACGAAAACCCTTAACATTTTAAATAACTCCGTATGTGGATTGTAGTTTCATTACTTTATATTTGCAAACCAATATTTTTTTATGTACGATCAATCGTACCATCGCATCATTGTATTTGAACAAGACGTGGCTTTCTATTTCCTCTGGAACGCAAAAGGCAATTTTACCGTTATAAGCTTTTTTATACACCATCCCGTTCCCCATCTCATACAAACTATGTTTACTAATTTACTTATCTTTATCATATCATATAAACAGATTTTCCTCAAAAGTGTTAATATCTACCACTAATATATGGTCTGGTGGTGTTTTCGCAAAGTAACTAACTGCCCCAATCGGGTGGGCCTAGCGAAATCCGCCCATAGTAAGTCAACTCACTGGATGTCATGTAACATAGTTTTTTCTGCGCGCTATGTGATGGCACCTTCACTCTGTAATGAGGGTGCCACCATGTAGCTGGCTCTGCTTGTTTTATAAATGAAGGTGCGATGGACGGAACAGGGTTGCTCTAAAAAAGTATCCTGTGATATATATTACAGTTGCAATGAGGAGAGGCAAAAACTCGGAAGTGGATTTGTTGTCAGTACAAGACTTCGGCATCTTGTCTCGCAGTTCACACTGGGTGGCAACAATCTGCACTAAGGCAATATTTTTTAATATCAGCCTAACACGATATCAAAATCGTGCTTGGTGACTTTAATCCCAGGAGGGGCAAGAAAGGTACCTTTGGTTCAACTGTCGAAAAGTTCAGCCTTCACCAGAACACTTCCAATAACGGAATGAGTCTGATAAACTTCACCACAACACGAAACATGGTAATTAGTGGTACCAGATTCCAACATCCCGACATCCACAAAGCGACATGGCTGTCTCCAGATCAACGAACAAGAAATAAAATTGATCATGTGGTGATTGACGGAAGGCATGCTTCCAGTGTGATGGACGTGAAATCGATCCGTGGTGCCAACATCGACTCGTATCACTACCTTGTTGCAGCTGAGGCGCGAACATGTTTATGTGTCGGAAAAAACAAACGAAGTCCCACACAGAGAAAGCTTAACGACAATAAGTTGCAATCACCAGAAACAACAAATACTTTTACCACTCGATTATCGATATCAATTCTTCAATTTTCTTATCTTCTATTTTCTCTTCCATATACAAAACAAAATCATGCGCAACAAGACGGCTAGAACTTGTATGGCGAAATATGCACAGATATATATATATTTTTTAATTTTATTTTAAAATATCATTTTTGTATGAATAAGCATACAAATATTTAGTTCACAATTTCGGGATATATGTCGTGAGGCAAAATATGTGCATATTTCATATTTTGGCTCGCAACAATATTGTAACATGGTTTCCAACTTGAGGAGGAGTTTTTCAATTTTTCTCTCAAGTCTTACTTCCCAGCATAGCCCCTTTATGGCATTTAAGTTTTTAGGTTTGTGAATTGGTTAATTACCAATTTTCGCTACGCGTATCTTAACTATGGTACATTGAATGATGTAGGTTGTCGAGCGTTGTTTCGTCATGAAGAAATATCGGGAATATTTAGTCCACAACTACGTTCAATGGAACAAGCTTAATCACGGTATACATGGACTATACTGAAAGTGTTCGAGATTTTGTTCCACATTTACTGCATTCAACTCGGCTCGTTGACTTTGTATCGTGTCGACTATATTTGGAGATTCAATCACTTTTTGTCGTGTTGTATATGTGATACTGGCTGCACTGTGTGGTGATAATGCTTCCGATTCTGTGGATGTTGTGTGATAGTTTGATGTGTAATTTGTTATCATGTCGTTGTTAGCGTCTTCATTTTCGTTATTTATTTCATTGTCGAGTAGGTTTTTTAGTCGTCTAGGTCATGACTGCTGACCAAATTTCTTCCCACTATCGCTGATCTGCGGTATGCATATTTTTTGCTCTGACACTGCTATTAGTCGATATTGCAAAACAAAAGCCCTGTGCAACTCCTGCCTCTGACTCTTTCGGTTCTGCTCACAGCGGGTTATACGATGGTTAGGTTAGGTTAGGTTATTGTGGCTGCCCTCTCTCTAAGAGTACACACTTAGTCCAGAAAGAACCATTAAAATGTAATAGTAATGGTTGTAGTGGGTGCCGTAGCTTAGTGGTTAGTGTGTTCGCCTTCTGATCTGTAGGTCGTGGTTCAATACCCGGCTGATGCATAACAAATTTAATATCGAAAAGATTTTTCAATCGAACGGTACCCACCTCTCGACAGTAACAACTTGCCATGAAAAAGCTTCTTAAAGAACTCTGCGACAAAGCTCAGAAAAAGTGATGTCACAAGTGTTCTGCCGTTCGGAACCGGCTAAAATAAGTAGGTCTACTCTAATACTGTCCAAAATTTAAGACGCACAACAGTAATGGAAGAGAAGCTCGGCCAATGAGCCTTTTGGGGCTTTAAGTGCCACATATTTATTTATTTTTTTTTAATGGTTGTACGGGTTAGGCTAAGGCCTTTATACACCACGACCAACCTGATCTATTGTGCACCCATTCGTACTTAGATAGCATTTGAAGGTTTTCATCTTCTAGTAAGCATGAACTTAGGATTTTATGCCTCCTGTTGCATAGTACATCACAGGTTGTGATTAAGTGTTCCATAGACTCTTCCTCATCACAGCAGAATCTCCTAGTACATGTGTTAGATATTCCTACTTTGTGTAAGTGTTTTTTGCATGCGAAGTGGCCTGTTAGTGCTCCGGAGAGTAATGTAAGACTCTTTTTGTTTAAGGTGAGAGCGGTGTTTGCTCATTTGGCATCAAAGCTCAGGAATCTTTTGGAGTGGTTGAGACCGCCAATGTCATTCCAATATTCTCTGATTTTGTGTTAGTTCGATTTCTTGGTATCCTGTTTTATGTTGTTTTTATTGAAGCCAAAGAAGGGGTTCGGAGCGATAAATGACCCTTCAGACCCTGTGAGGACTTTTGATGTAAATGTGTAGCTTTAAAAAGCTTTGAGAACTGATTGGCTGTCTGAGAGTATTTGAATTTTGAAACTTTGGAGTCCTTTTTTGGATAAGACTTCCACTTAACCTTTTCCTTAATGAGTATCTCTGTCTCGTTTATTTTTAACATTGGAGTGCTAAATATCCTTTTTCTGGTAAAGGGGACGATAGTAGTTTGTTGTATTTAAGGAATCCTGCATTAAGTCCCCAATACTCCTTTCATGGTTGCTTTTGATTATTACAGATACGTCATCAGCATCTTCAATTGTTTTGTACCCTTTATTGTTAAGGATCTATATTAGGTCGTCAGTTAGTAGGGACAATAATGTGATAGTACACCCCTGCAGACATCCTTTTACCGCTGTATCACTTAGGTTGATTTGCCCTAAAGAGGCTGTTATTGTTCTTTGGTTTAGCGTATTGCTTACCCATTTTACTATTGGTGGATCTGGTCATCTATTGGAGAGCGCCAGTTCTATTGACTAAAAGTTCGCGCTATTGAATGTCCATAAATGCACAGAGGGCTACTTCCTTTAGGCCTAATGTCTTTTCTATATCGCGAGCAATTGTGTGCAGTGCTGTGACTGTAGATTTCCCTTTTTGATAAGCAAATTGTAGCTTGTGTAGTGGAGTGTTAGAAAATACCTCCTCTCTTAGGCAGTAGTCCAATATCTTCTCCATGATTTTCAACATAAAGGACGTGAGACTGATTGGCCTGTAGGATTTTTGAGATTCAGGGGGTTTGTTGCCGCCCTTTGGTAGGAATGTAACCTTGAACTCTCGCCAAATCTTTAGAACACATCCCAATATTAAGCTAGATCTGAAGATTTGAACCAAAATTTGTATTAATCTCTTAGTCTCCTTAGAAAGTAGGGCTGAGAATATACCATCAGGTCCAGGTAACTTGTAGGGTTTGGACGAGTCGTTTGCCCATTTTACCCTTTCGAAGTTGACTATTCTAATGATAGTAAAGTTTCTTGCCCTATAGTGATTGTGTGCTGACACCCCTTGATCGTTGTCACTGGTTATGTTAAGCCGACATTCGGGGAAATGAGTTCTAGGAAGAAGCTCTAGTGTACTTTCAAAAGTGTTTCAGAAGGTACCATCCGGTGCCTTTAGTGTACCAATTGGGTTGGTTACCACCTTGGATAAGGTCTTTTGTATTCTGGCTGTGGTTGGGATATCTCCAGGCTCCTCACTAGGTTTATCCATAAGTTCTTTTAGATTTCCTTAGTTCCTTGTTATATAATGTCAGGGCTTTCCTATATTCGTCCCATGTTTTGTTTTTCTTTGCATCACCGGATTTAGATCTTGCTATTTGACGCAGATTGGCAAGTTCTTTGTTTCACCAAGGAACCTTCCTTGTTAAGGATTTTGAGCGGACTACATTCGTGATGGTGATATTTTCCTAAGGGAACGTGGCTAACTGCTTCTAACTGGAGAAGCTAGCGATATCCTTGTTGAACTCATCGCAAGTCAACTCACTCGTCATCATCTAGTTTGTCCTGCTTACTATGTGATGACGTCTTCATTTTAATGGGGAGCCTCCATGTGGCGACCACCGGGAAACATCGTTCCAGCACCCGCTGAGCGGGACTAAAGTAAGTGGCGAAAACTTCCCTCAATTTGAGAGTTGGGCTTGGGACTAACCACATAAAAACCCTCCCAATAAAGAACACAACAGTGCCTCGGATAAGGACTACCGCTTTTGATAAAGACCCCCGCCAAACGAAAAAATGACCACGTTTTACGGATATGCACCTAGGACTTTCGATCTCTCTATAAGGAGGGTGCATCTATCCAGGTGGTTCATGTCTCCGAGAAGTACAAGGCTGACATCACCTTTCTCCAGGAAATGCGATGGACGGGACAGGATTGCTTTGAAAGAGCATCCTGTGACATATAATACAGCTGCCATGCGGAGAGGCACGAACTAGGATGTGGATTTTTGTTCAGTAAAAGACTACGACACCTTGTCTCACATTTCACACCTGTAAACGAACGGCTGACCACAATCCAATCAATGCCAAATTTTTTAACATTAGCTTAATATGTACCCACGTTCCGACAGATGAGAAAAACTATGCCAACAAAGAGAGCATTTTTCAGCACCTCGAAGGAGGTTATGATATCAAAATCGAGCTTAGCGACTTCAATCCCTGGGTGGGCAAGAAAGGTACCTTTGGTTCAACTGTCGAAAATATCAGCCTTCACCAGAACACTTCCAATAACGGAATGAGTCTGATAAACTTCACCACAACACGAAACATGGTAATTAGTGGTACCAGATTCCAACATCCCGACATCCACAAAGCGACATGGCTGTCTCCAGATCAACGAACAAGAAATAAAATTGATCATGTGGTGATTGACGGAAGGCATGCTTCCAGTGTGATGGACGTGAAATCGATCCGTGATGCCAACATCGACTCGTATCACTACCTTGTTGCAGCTGAGGCGCGAACACGTTTATGTGTCGGAAAAAACAAACGAAGTCCCACACAGAGAAAGCTCGATTATCGATATCTGCTTATGCAAAACACTCTTTCTCTTGATGATACATGCCCACAGTGGACACATATATCCCACTCGATGACTACTGCTGCTAAGGAGGTAATTAGTTTCTACCGGCTTCTGAGGAATTAGTGGAATGATCAGGATTGTCGCGACGCTACCGCAGAGGAAGACACCGCATACAAAAAAACCCTGGGGACAGGTGAACGCAAGCTGTTAAGGAGCAGTACAGAGAGGAGGAAAGCGGAGAGACGTCTTTTCAGACATAAGAAAGAATTCTTTGAGAAGCGCCTGAGTGGCGAGTTAAATCTCTGAGCGTCTATCTGTCCTGGGAATCTGGTTACAGATGTCCAGGGTGTACTGAGCTAATGGAGCTAATAGTTACTGAATGGTGACGCCTCAAACAATTTCGTCAGTGGAGGAGGTCTCCCGAATTCCCAATGGTGTAGATGTTCCACCACCCGAGCATGACAAGGTCAGAGAGGCCATTTCTAGGCGGAAAACCAACAAAGCTGCACGTACTGATGGCGTGGATGGTGAAATGTTTAAGACCGGAGGCGATGAGGTGCTCACCAACCTGCTGCAGGTCATAAGCAGAATATGGTCAGATGAAAGCATGCCCAATGATTGGATGCTCAGTGTTCTCTGTCCCGTACATAAGAAAGGGGACCCCACAATTTGCGCCAACTAAAGTTAAAAAAATTTTCTTAGCATCGCATACAATGTTCTATCGAGCGTACTGTGTGAAATGTTGAAGACTATCCTTAACAACCTGTTTGGACCTTATCAGTATGGCTTCAAACGTGGTAAATCCACCATCGTCCAGATTTTCACACTGCGCCAAATCCTGGAAAAGACTCAAGAAAAACAGATCGACACACATAATTTATTTGTTGATTATAAAGCCGCTTTTGACAGTCCGATAAAGGATTAAATCTACACAATAATGTCTGTGGTCGGTATTCCTACGTAGATCATTCGTCTTTGCAGAATGACGCTGTGTAACTCCCGTTTTGCAGTGAAAATTGGGAAGGACCTCTCCCCGCCGTTTAATACAGAACGGGGATTCAAACAATGTGATTTGTTATCATGTGACTTTTTCAATCTTATTATGGAGAAAATAATACGAGTTGCTGATCTACGACATAATGGCAATGTCTTCAACAAAAGTGTCATGCGGTTGACATAATCGGCGTAATTGACACGTCAGTATAACATTCTCAGAGTTGGAAAGAGAGTCGCGTCGGATGGGTCGTACGGTGAAAGAGGACAAGACGAAGTACCTAATATCAACAAACAAAGAGTCCCAGCGTCTTTGACAGTACAGATTATACAGACATATTATGCCCTCATCCAGACCCGATATTGGCATAACAACTTCTCCAAGAATGGCTTGACTTCTGGAGTCTCAATGAGTCCAAATGTGTTCACATCACGTTCACTCTATGCAGGAGTTATTGTCCACCTGTGCTAATTGACTCCAAGCCAATACCAGAGGCTTTAGACACAAAATATCTCGGAATGCATCTCTATCATAGACTCGCATGGACAAATCATATAAGTACCTAAGCAACCCAAATAATGCTTAGAGTATATGAATTGGTCTGGCTCTTATACAGACAGTCGAAGCTCAATCCGGACTATAACGTACTACTTTATAAGGTTGTCATTAAACTCATATGGACTTAAAAATTCCAACGCTGGGGAACTGTATCACCATCAATGATTCGAATGATAAACAATGCTTCTTGGTACTTTAAAAACTCTAATATCCACAGATATTTACACATTTGCTAAGAAGTGTGTAGCTAAGTTTGAGATGCATCCCAATGCTTTGACGTTACGCCTAATAACATTTTAAAATGGAAGATTGTATTGTGTATGATTTATATCATATTTTATCTTTACTAACCCGTAATAGCTCAAAGCATTGGCTATGAGTATTTGGTATATTAAGTGTATATATAAGTAATTTCAAAATATGACAGTGTTTGTTTTTTCTTTGAAAATTTATTGCTAGTTCTAATCAGAAGTTAGAAGATTCAATAAAATCTGTATGTGCATAAAAAAACTTACATTTTCACTGACGCAGGATCGTATCATGCTCCTAATTTTTGGCTTCCTACATGACCAATTACATCACCTTAGATCGCATATACTTGACTCCGTTGCTGCTGCTTTGACTTCCAATTTAGAAAACTCCTGTGCTTCAACAATCTACTCTTCTTGAAGCTACAACGGATTTACCGGCATTAGTTTGACGTTGAGATAATGTATAATCTGCTCACCGGGTTTTTGTTTTGTTGTCCGTAACCGTCGAGCAATACAACACAGATTTTTTAAGCAGAATACTTCACTAATATTTTCCAGTACGGTAACTACATTTTCGGTTATAAAATTCACTTTACTTTGTTGCAAGTTTTGTATTTTAGCTTGCCTAACAATAGCACATGCAATTCATTTTGTTTTATTTACTCAAATGCTAAAATTTGGACAACCCTCATAGGCTTGTAATCATATCGAATGAAATTTTCGACTGAACTTCAGTTGCGCTAGTTGTTATTTCATAACTACGCAGTAGAAGGTTCTCCTCTCTCTCTCTCTCCCTCTAGCAAGTGTTTTTCATGTCGCAACAAAATTTGCCTTTCCTTTCAGCATTTAAAATTCTGATGCGTTGACGCTTGTGAGTCGGTTCTCTCGATCTTCTCGCTGCTGTGCTTGCATTGTAACACCACTGCTGGTTCGCTGATGTTTTTGAGGTGTTGTTTCATTTTCTGCACGTTCGACTGGTTCGTCTGCGTCGTCATTTGAGTGGTTTGAATATGTTTCGTTGTGTGTTTGCAGGTATCGCGTTGAGACCAGTTATAAGTGGACTTTTATTGTAATTATATGGTCACTGTAATTCAGTAAAACTTGTTAAATTTTCGCTTTCCATTATATTTTATTAACATTACTATTTACCTATCAACAGGCATTTCGGCGGTTTCTGAATTTAGAGCGTAAATTGGACCGCAAACAGAACTAAACAGAACTAATATGCTGCATTTATTCACGAATAATTGAGCTAAGTGCACATTTCTTTTGTCAATGTAGACAATCAGCAACATTGGGTTTTGAAGGAAGACACTACGACTACCAAATTGCGGGTCGTGTTCGACGCAACAGCAACAAGTTGAGTTTTTCAGATTCGATACAGTCAAGTTAGATACGCGACCAGCTTCATTTTTGTCGCTGGAGTCAATGCACCAATTAGGTTTTCACGAAAGGTTTTCGTGTCTTAAGGGCACTGAAATGTTGATTTCTATTTAGACGATCACATCACTGGTGGTAGTTCTGTTGAAGAAGTCAGATAGGTCATGGACGAATCAATAAGACACTTGGTCTTACTTGGGATCCTGCATCTGATCGCTTCCTGTTCGCATTTTCACCAACAATTACGCCAAAAAGGCATTGCACGCGCTTGCTTTTGTCAACGACTGCTGGCTTCTACGAGTATGACCCTATTGGTCTTATTTATCCGATCACTTCCAAAGAAAAGATATTAATGTAGCTGCTGTGCAGGGAAAGGCTCGACTAGGAATAAGTTATCTGCAGAACTTGCGCGAATACCATAACATAGTTTTCCTTGATTATCAATGTTGCCAAAGGGTGTTGTCGAAGTTCGCGGGTTCCGCGATGCCAGCGCCGATGCTTATGTGGATTGTGTCCACGTCGTGTCTGGCAAAGAAGAAGAAAGACAAGCGCGTCTACTTTTCTTAAAGTTGCGCTGCTCCTCTCAAGAGTTTTACTGTACCTAAGCTGGAGCTAATTAGCGCCGCATTTCTGGTGTAACTCTTTTAGAAATTTTGATATAACATCCTAGTCCTTATTCCCTTGGATTCGATTCAAGTAACTACCGAGACTACTCTACTATCTCCTCTATTCTCATACCTACTTGTGGTTGCTGCGGTCGTTGCGGGAGTACTTGCTGTTTTCATAACGCGATTAACTCTTCCCTCAACCGTCCAACGAGACCGTCCAGCTCCGTCAATCAGCTTCTAACTCTTCACTTGGTGACAATATCGGCCATTTTCCCCTCAATTAAAGCCCACACGCTGCCTTTCTTAATGTGGAGTTTTCTTCCTCCCTAGAAGGTTTTCGGAAAATTTAAGGGAGTACGCCGTCGAAAAGGTATCTCTTCTGCTAAGCTACGTTCTCTCGTGATTTCTTACTTGGGTTTGGAGGGCACTAAACTGCTCAGCTCTTTTCTATAAATTCTTGCGAAATGTTCCTTTCTTTTAGTAATTGCTCCAGCTCCTAATTTCTCCTGTGAAGTTCTAGATTTCGCCCATCTAGTTATTCAGTTAAAGCTAGTGCTTTGCCGTGCTGTAATTTCAATTTTGCGATCTTATATTGCTCGTAAGTACTATGCCGTTTAACTAATCCCCACACAGGAGTTATGGCTTCATGTATTACAATATCTGCAGAGACACTATCCTCCATTAGATATTAGCCCAGAACCCTGATTGAAACTATATCCTATTTAGCAATGAAGTTTAGCTATACTACGTTAAACGTTTCACGTAAAATATCTTGTAAAATAAAATATTTCGTAGAATCCTACCGGCTGCGTCAAAATGTTTCGTCTTTCTTTCTAGCAGATCACTGCATATAAATACCTTACAATGATAAGATTCACCAAGAAGCTTTTAATGTCCAAATATATTTAAACGTTTGCTTCCTTTATTTAGATATTTAATAATACCTTTTTGAACTTGATCATGTTATTTTTAAACTAATATATTTTCACACTAATACTGGAGGGCGTCGTAAAGATCGCAGTATTTTACAATTGCTAACACTTCACAATTTACTACTATGTTAGGGGTTTTTGTATAATTCTTAAATAAAGAGTGATTTTTAGCAACCTTCTTTTTGGCAACACTGCTTTTGTCAACTCAGCTGTTTTCGTGTAACATGTTACCGTCAAACATGTTCCGTTTGGTCTATAATTTAACCATGAATCGACTTACAAACGAACAACGCTTGCAGATTATTGAATTTTAATACCAAAATTCATGCTCGATTATGAAAGTGCATCGTGCACTTTTTCGATTTTATAGTCAGTTTGGGCGACCTTTTGAGGCGGCTAGTCGGAATCTTGTGAATAAATTTTGCACCAAATTTACATTATTGGACCTTAAACCGCCAAAACGCATGCGGACAGAGAAAATATCGCAGCTGTATCCGCCAGTGTGGTTGATGACCGAGAATGATCGATTCAGCGCCGTTCGCAGCAATTGGCGGATTTGGGTGCAAAACCGTTTAAGAAACAGCTGGTGCAAAAATTGAAGCCACAGGACTTACCACAACGGCTAACTTTTGGTGAATGGGCGCTGGCAAAGCGCACTTTTTTATCTGAAAACTGTGTTCAGCGACGAATCTCATTTCTGAGTGAATGGATACATGAAAAATCAAAATTGCCGTATTTGGTGCGAAGAGCAGCTAGAAGCATTGTAAGAACTGGCAATCCATTAAGAAAAATGCACTGTTTGGTGTGGATTATGGACGAAGGCGAAGCCGAACGTTACTGTGAATGGCGAGCGCTACCGTGCGACGATTATAAACTTTTTTTGACGGTTTGGCTGACATGTGGTTTCAACATTCTGTGAGCCAAAATCAAATCTGAAGGCTCTTAAAAAATCACCTTGTAGTAAGCCAAAGTGTATACGTACACTGTGCGAACACAGAATTTGATGAATAAGAAAACCTCCATAAAGTTTGACCTGTATTTTCTACAACTGATTTTTTTTATCTCTTTTATTTCTTTAAAGTTTTGATCTCTTTTTAATTTATAATATTTGTATTAGTTATTGACGGATGTTTTTTTGTATTCAAAAAAGGTTTGTGAAAAAAAATGCTTGTTTTGTGTAAATTAATAATAAAAAATTTTCAAGTTTATTGTTTTTTGTTACTAGAATTGTACTAGTTTATTTAAAAAAAAAAAACATTAATTATGTAGAAATTATTTTCATTGAAATTTTTTAGTAAAGTTAATAGGAGGTCACTGACTATGCCGTAAAATTTCACCTACACAGTTAAAGGTTAAGCCGAAAATGTTGATCACCAATCCGACCATATCCATGATTTTGTATCTGACAAAATCAGGGATCAAACATCCCTGTATTATACTAGATATATTCCTTGTTGCAGTGATGCTTTATACTTTTTGACAATGCATTTCATGCGATGTCGAGCAAATTCCTACATAGAAGAAAACAGCAGCTCATGAGCAAAGAATAATAAGAAAGGGAGAGAAAGAGAAAGAGGAGAGCGTATAATATAAGTGAAATTCGAAATTTATCGGTTATGTCACTGCAATTGAGAGTCAATTCATATAGACATCGTTCAAACAGCATGCCATGACCTACCTTTAAAGCTTCGGGCATCTAAAGTGTCCAATATTCAAATTGTAAACTTCGAACATGATTCATTCAAAACGGCCTTCAATTTTACCAGGAAAGCCAACATGTAGAATATTAATATTTAGCAAATAAAATTATAAACAAGTAAATTCACGATTGCATATTATTCACATATATTTATATATATATATATATATATATATATATATATATATATATATATATATATATATATATATATATATATATATATATATATTGATTTATACAATATAATATTATTTAATAGTTTTCACAAAATTCCCATGACAATCACAAAACACAACACACAACAAAATTTGTTCGTATTGTAAGATAATCTACACTTGCTGTCAGTAATGAGAACTTGCTGTTTATGAACTAAGTGAATTAAATAAAGAACTTTTAAGGATTTAAAATTAAGGATTTAAAATTAGCCGAATGAGACTACTAACGGTTCATAATATTTTCAAATTGTCCAGCAAATGATTATAATTTTCATATACCACGTAGGCTTCTTTTACGGTAAAAAAAATTTTTATGGAGATCTAGTCCCCATTAGTTTAAGGGGGGAATAGTGTTAATTCGTGTAAAAAATGCACACTTTTTTGATTTTTTTATGAAACAGTTCAAATCTCTTTATTAAGACCATTGGTACATTATAGTATGACATTTGAAGAATATTATGTAAAATTTTCATGGAGAAATATTAAAAAACACGGCAATGGCAGCAATTATTCTGGAGCGTCTCGGAAAAAAGTTGAATTGCGGCGTCCCCCATAAATCGATGCTGGATCATCTGAAATCTTAAAACCAAAACTGTCGTTACATAATCGCTTTGGGCAGGTATCGATGGGGGGTTTTTCGAAATTTCAATTTTTAAGTTCTTGGGAAAACTTTGAAGGAAGAATCGCGATTTTTTTGAGAAAATATCGGTTATTTTGTTATTGTAAAATATTAAGAAATTTGAAAAAACTCGCTAGCGTTACCTTGTACATTATGTACAGAAATAGTATTCAAAATTTCGAACGATCGGTGCAGTAGTTTTTAAGTTAGGTGGGACACCGACTTTGAAATCGTGAGTTGTGGGAAAACGCTTTAAAGTTTTAAGCACTAAAAAATAAGTTCATAACGTTCATAAGTGTGTTCTATCGGCTTACCTCACACTGAACCATCGATGCCAGGTCCATAAAGGATGTTGCAATCATCAATTTCCGTGAAAGTCACCAATAAGAGTGGACGTGTTTGATAGAGTCGGAAAAGTGATTGTTTTCGGTAAAAAAAAAATTCTAATATTTTGCGAAAAGACGCTAAGAAACTCAAGGAGTTACTTCGGTGAAAAAATAAAAATATAATATCGTTTGCAAACATTTTGTTTATAATATGAGTGTTCAGCGCTCTCCTCTCCGGCAACGGCAACCGCCTGTTAATGTGTGTGTAAACAATAATTTGCAATCACCAACGCAAACCCCCCCGATAAGTGCATTATCAAAAAAAACAGTTGATACACACTGCACAAGTGAAAGTAACAGTGCAAATCTTTTGCCTGTACATATTCCTCACTCTAACACTACATGAAAATTTGCAACAACAATAAATACAGACAAAAAAAATAATTTGTTCTCTCGTGATATACTATCTCCCTCTATACCGTGGAGTGTACAATGCGCTTCTCCTGCTGTAACACCAACAGCTACAACATCAAAGCAAACAAATAACGGCCTTTCTACTGAAGTGCATGACCCAGTAGTTAAAGAAACTAGTGCGATGACTAATAAAGAACCAGTTGCTGTTCAAACTGGAATTGATCGCTACATTACTGTAGTAAAGCGAAAAAGAAGTCCACAAAATTCAAAACAAATGAATTCAACAAAAATTCAAAAGCAGAACACTGCCCCTATTAGTTCGGAAAATAGATATGCTTTGCTTTCAGGTGATGAAAGTGACGAAAATATTATCTCCAAGAAAAATTTCAAACCCCCACCCATTTTCTTAAGAGAACGCAACTCAGATAAGTTGATTTCTAGAATTACAAGTCTTATAGGACCAAAGAATTTCCACGTTGTTCCTATTCGCAAAGGCCAAATTGAGGAAACGAAAGTGCAAATCTACAGCGAAACTCATTATCGCAAAGTAATTGCGGAATTTGATGCTGTAAAAAAGAATTACTACACATATCAGCTAAAAAGTAGTAAAGGCTTAATCGTAGTACTCAAAGGCGTCGAACCCAACGTTGACATTAACGAAATCAAACTTGCCCTTCAGGAAGAAGGGTTTCAAGCCAAAACAGTATTCAACATTCTCAACAAGAGCAATATACCTCAACCGTTATATCGTATTGAGCTTCAGCCTGAAACAAAACCCCTAAAAAAAGGTGAAAAAGGTACACCCCATATATAAAATTCGATATTTATTGCATCGCAAAATCACAATCGAAGAACCCCATAAGAGAACTGGACCTCCTCAGTGCAGTAACTGCCAAGAATATGGACATACTAAGACATATTGTACCCTTCCAGCTGTTTGTGTGATTTGTGGAGATCTCCATAAATCAAACATATGCCCAAAATCTAAAGGCGATGCTAGCATGAAAAAATGCAGCAATTGTGGAGGTAATCACACCGCAAATTATAGAGGTTGCCCAGTATATACAACCCTAAAGCTAAATTTCTTCGCTAGCAATCAACCTCTAAAACCAGTTGAGCAAACTCAGATAGCCAACTCAAGTAAGAGACAAAATATTGATGAAACACAATTCTTCTCTGCAATCCCAAACAAGAATCAAACCAATTCATAGCGTGTTAAAACAAAACCCACACCAACAAAGCAATGTAAATAATGAGCAGAAACACTCACTGCCCACCCAACAGCCAAGTACCCTTGAACATTTGCTTCAAAATTAATTCAGTATATGAACCAATTCATGAGCTCAATGCGAACAATGATGCAAGAAATGATGAATAATCAATCGATGTTACTCCAAACATTGTTATCCAGACCATGAGTTGTCTCAAGATATGCCTCAGGATATGCCACGCCAACGGCTTAAGCCAGCACCATTTGGAGCTAATTCAATTCCTTGAATCCAGACAAATCGACATAATGATGATATCTGAGACCCATTTCACTGACAAAAATTCCTACCAAATACCATATTACAAACTGTACACCACAAATCATCCGCATGGTAAGGCACGCGGAGGAACTGCCATATTGATAAAAAGCAGAATAAAACATCATGTTCTCGAAGATTTCAGTAGCGTCTACTTGCAAGCAACATCTATATGTCTGGAAGAATACATCTCTAAGCTAGTAATATCTGCGATATACTGTCCCCCAAGATACAGTATTACCGAACAGCAATATAAAGAATTTTTCTCAATCATCACTAACCACGGCTACGATGTTATTTCAAATGGTCAACCGACATATTGGCCGACGGACAAGAGGAAAATACCCGATCTCATAGACTTTGGAGTCGCCAAAGGTTTATAAAAAAAAAAATAAATATGTGGCACTTAAAGCCCCAAAGAACTCATTGGCCGAGCTTCTCTTCCATTACTGTTGTGCGTCTTAAATTTGGACAGTATTAGAAGGGACCTACTTATTTTAGCCGGTTCCGAACGGCAGAACACATGTGACATCACTTTTTCTGAGCTTTGTCACAGAGTTCTTTAAGAAGCTTTTTCATGGCAAGTTGTTACTGTCGGAAGAATTGCCAATTGCTTGCCGACAGGTGGGTACCATTCGAAAGAAAAATCTTTTCGATATTAAATTGGTTATGCATCAGCCGGGGATTGAACCCACGACCTACAGATCAGAAGGCGAACACACTAACCACTGAGCTACGGCACCCACTCGCCAAAGGTTTGCAGATGGAAAATATCTCCAAAGAGTGTAATTATGATCTATCATCTGACCACTCACCCACGGTAATATCTATAAAATCACCAAGCCCCCAAGGCAATTGCGTTAGAAAGAAAATAGACTGGTTAAAATTCAAGAAATATATAAATTCCCATCTTCCTCTAAGTACTGTATTAAGAAATGGACACGATGTAGACTCAGCACTCGAAAAATTCAACCAGTTGCTCTCATTAGCTCTCAGCGCAGCCACCTGCACAAAGGTATGCAAGCAATCAAACTATATCCCATACACACCAGCCGATATTGAATTGCTAGTAAGACAGAAAAGAAGACTCCGAAGACAATGGCAAGAATTCAGATCACCGAATCTGATAACACAGCTACAGCACTGCACTCGAAAGTTAAAGCAAGCCTTAAAAAATAAAAACAACAAAGAGTTAGAAGAGCACATAGCGAAATTAACACCTGGTGAAGCGTCAGACTACTCTTTGTGGAAATCAGCAAAAAACTCAAATCGGCCAATTCTCACTGATTCCCACATCCGTTTGAGTGACGGTAATTAGGCTTGAAGCAACTATGAGAAGGGTTTGGCTTTTGCAAACCACCTAAAAAGTGTGTTTACACCCAATCCACCCTCTTCACAGTCCTCATTACCAAAATTAACTTCTCAACCTTGCTCAATAACGCTCAAAATTAAAAAAAAAAAGGACATATTCAAAGCAATTTATAAAGATTTAAATCCAAAAAAATCACCTGGTCCAGATAAAATTACCGGTAAAATGATAAAAGAGCTACCTCCGGCTTCAGTAATTCATCTCATGCACATCTTCAATGCTATCCTTCGTATTAAACACTATCCCAAATGCTGCAAAACTTCAAAAATTATTATGATAGCAAAACCAGGAAAAGACCCTACAAAAGTTGCATCGTACAGACCTATCAGCCTCCTGCCTCTACTTTCTAAAGTATTCGAAAAGCTACTTGTCATGAATATAACTCCATTTATTAATCTCAACCAACTGATTCCTCAACATCAGTTTGGATTTAGAAAACAGCACGGCACAATAGAATAAGTCCACCGCATTGTAACTCTGATAAGGAACACTTTTGAAGAAAAAAAGTATTGCTCAGCTGTCTTTCTTGATATCACTCAAGCTTTCGATAAAGTATGGCACGATGGCCTTATTTACAAACTCAAACTATTACTGCCTGCAAATGTCTCCTCATTGCTTAGTAGCTACCTCACGAAAAGACAATTTCTCTTACATCACAAAGATTACACAACAAATCCATTGGATATTCACGCTGGCGTTCCTCAGGGAAGCGTTTTGGGCCCCTTAATGTATCTCTTATACACTACAGATATGCCCAGCAATAACTATACATTCATATCGACCTTTGCTGATGATACGGTAATATTATGCTCTCGCTCTAACCCCATAGAAGCTACTAAACTCCTGCAGACTCATGTTAATTCTCTCGAAAGCTGGCTAGCAAAATGGCGTATAAAAGTCAATGAATCAAAGAGCGTACATGTAACCTTCACGCTAAGGCCAGATACATGTCCCCCACTTAAAATTAATGGTCAATCAGTTCCACAATGTTCCTCAACAAAGTACTTGGGTATTCACCTCGACAGAAGGCTGACCTGGAAAAATCACATAGAGGCAAAGAAAACTCAGATCAAGCTTAAAATTAATCAGTTATGGTGGCTGATACACAAAAGATCAAAGTTGAATCTCGAATACAAAGTGCTATTATATAAAGCAATCCTGAAGCCAATCTGGACTTATGGTATCCAGTTTTGGGCACCGCATTTACCTTTAAATTCCGAAAAATTGCAGCGAATACAATCCAAGTGTCTGCGAATTATTGTAAACGCGCCTTGGTATATGAGGAACGTTAACATCCATCGAGATTTAAATGTACTCACAATTTCTGAGGAAGTTGCAATGTCTTGCAGAAGCTACATTCAAAAATTACACAGTCATCCGAATCCCGTTGCTAGGCAATTGTTGCTGAGCACGGGGCATCGTCGATTAAAAAGAAAAGACACACTGAATATGCTGTGAAATTGCTATACCTCGCGACTCAACAAATTGTGATGGAACGTTGGGAATATCACATAATTTTAGTTAGTTTGTAAGATTTGATTACATATTGTTAGTTTCTAAGTAATTTTAGAAAAATCCAATAAAAAAGCTTGTTAAAAAAAAAAAAAATCATCCATGATGTCTAAAGCATCTCTTTGCTCTTGCCTACGATGAATCCTACCTTCTTTTGTTTGCTTTTCAGTTTTCTGCTCTGCTCGCTCTATAAGCATATAGTCAGTTGATCCGACAGTTATAAAAATAGTCATACCTTCGTCAATTTTGCTCCAATTGACTTGCGTTGGCATTCTGATCTGTCGGTCGTGGGTTCAATCCCCGGTTGAAGTATAAATTCAATTTCGAAAAGATTTTTCCTTAGAACGTAACCTACCTATCGGCAGGCAATTGGCAATTTTGTCGGCAGTAACAATTTGCCATGGAAAAGCTTTTAAAACAACTATTTGACAAAGCTCAGAAAAAGTGATGTCGCAAGAAATGTTTCGTTCAGAACCGGCTACAATAAATAGGTTCATTCTAATACTGTAAACCAGTAGCAAGGGTCATCTTTAATTTTTCGAAGCCAATCTTATCAAAGGCACCCTCTATGTCTATAAAACATACATCGAACATATCTTGCATATTTGAGCAGAATTCCCTCCACGTTTTCCTTTAACGGTTGCGCAGTTTCCTTCAGCTCCCTTTTTTTAGACTTGCAGTCGTCTAGTGCGTTATGACAGTTATAAGCCTTCGTTGCCTTTTTTCATGAACTCCAGTTCCCCATCCCACCATGGAGTGGATTTCCCTTCGCCCACTAATGTTAGGGGACAGGCAGCTTCAAATGCTTTGATCATGGCTGATCTGATAGCCCTCACGTGATACTCAACATCTGCAATTGCTCTAGGTTTTTTAAACCTTCCTGGAAATAATTACTCAAGAACTTCACAGTACTTTGTACCATCCGTTCGCTTCGGTATCCTTACCATTCTACAGTCGTTCCTATGTATTTTATAGAACAGAACCCAAAACTAAATGGCCCTGTGGTTCGACATGGTTAATCTATCAGCGACCTTCACATCCAAAACCCTGTCCAATATTTTGACATTCGCCAGGGTAACATCAATGACCCCGCAACAATGGTCACAAAAGTTGGCTCCGTTCCCCTGTTGGTAACCAGTAGACCAAATCTTTCTATAAATTCAAGTAGACATTCTCCTCTATGTTCTTCATTGCTGCTAACCCACACAGAACCGTGTGCATTGGCATCGCAACCTAAGATCAGATCAACACCCTTATGATCGCAAAATTTCACCAGAGCTTCCACCGCTGTTGGAGCTGATCCCTCTGCAGAATGGTATGAAAGGTATACTAATGCGATCCTATATGAACTCGCACAAGTTAGACAAAAATGTGTGTGAGAGAGATGGGGTGCCAGGTGAGCTGGTTCCAATGATGGTAACTCCTTGTCTGTAGGTGTTGGTGAGGTGGTGATTGTCGTGTTGGTTGTAGATTTGAAGTTGTTGCTGATGTAGATCGCACATATAAAGTCGTTTACACAATAACGCACTAACTTTTTCGTTTTAATGTAAACCAATTGGAATTTATTGTTCAACTAATATAATGTTTGTTAGACAGTAGAATCGCAAGTATCCCCTGTCTAACTAAAATGTAATTCCTCAACCTCCCTTCTGTTTGTATTTTGTGCAGATTGACCTTTGATCCTTTCATGAAGAATCCAGGGATCTTGCACCAATGCAATGTCAAGCTCACCATCATCGAAGCTCCGCACCATCATTGCTCATACCGCTGATTGCTGAGATGAATGTTGAGCCGACTCACATTAAAGGATCTATATATATAAAATGTATATCATATATAGGGGGGTAAACGGTTGAGTAATGCGAAGTGTTATACACTGATAAGGTCGCTGTCTCCAGCTAGGACCTCTAGCCTCTCCTCATCAATTTTCTGCTCTCACCTGCATGTGGTGCCCCCTGCTAATCCTAGCAACCTTACATGAGATTGGGTAACCAACCCCAATGGATTGTCTGGTAGGAGACAGACGTCGATCACGTGATGGCAAACCCGGAGGGTGAGCCACCACGTTTCGACTCAGCAGAGGTTGTCCGCGGTTATAGGGTCATCAAATGCGGCGATCAGAACTCTTTAACTTTCCTTAACGGCGCGGTTGCCAAAATCCAAGACGCATGGGAAGGCTTGAGGCTCAAGACTATCCCAGCCAGCGAGATACCTCGTAGGCCCAGGGCGCGTATATGGATACCAAACATGGAGTTTGATGGCAACCAGCTGATTAAGTATTTGCAGGTACACAATCGCGCTTTTCCGATGACTGACTGGTCAGTAATCAAAGCGGATGCTCCGCAAAAGAATAGTGCTTCGTTCCTTCTGCTCATTACAGAAGAGAGCCTCGAACCGCTAGAAAAAGCGGAAAATAAACTTTGGTTTGGCATGTGGCATGCCAAACTAAAAATATTCCGTTTTGCTAACCCGGAGGAAGAGCAGGAGGATATAGCCGAAGGTGCCGTAAATCTGTTAGAAGGGGTACAGCTGGACGACGTCACCGTAACAAATGATGTACAACCATGGTCATCAATGTTGTCCACATTAACTTG
Organism: Megamerina dolium; assembly: GCA_963854835.1. NCBI lineage: Eukaryota > Metazoa > Arthropoda > Insecta > Diptera > Megamerinidae > Megamerina > Megamerina dolium. The sequence continues at coordinate 51,027,141 of OY978530.1, forward strand.
CAGCACTCTCGGGCTGCTACGGACAACCTTGCCGTCTTCTTGGTGGAGGAGGACGTGTATATAGCCATTGTTCAGGAACACAGGGTTCGGGGCACCGAGATCAAAGGGTTTCCAGGGAAAAACTACAATGTAGTCTATAAACGGATCCAAGGCCTAGATCACGCATTATAGCAAAAAAACACTTAAATATTTTTCTAGTCCCATCGTACAGTTCACAGGATGTGACGGTTGCTGACCTATTAGCTGACGGCGTCACGGGTCGCATCGGTATACATGGCACACGAAAAACCTGCGTTGCCTGAAGAGGTTAGCAGACTAGCGCAAGAAAGAGGTGACAGGACCCTTCTTCTCGGGTGCGACGCCAATGCCAGGCACGCATTATGGGGCAGTTCCGAGACTAATGAAAGAGCTGAGTCTTTGTTTAACTTTTTAATAAACACAAATTTAGTAGTATGCAACAGAGGTGACACCCCAACTATCACCTTTTCAAGGTCGGAGCAGTTTGATGGATGGGCGGAAGTGTTGGATGTCATTTTATTATCAGATAGCGATGTGATAGGGGTCAAAAATTGGAGAGTCTCCAGCGAAAACTCCTCGGATCTTAGCTGGATACTCTAGGATTTGGATCTTAAGGTAGACCCACCCTTGCCACCGTAATCCCCATAGAACTAACTGGGCGCGGTTTGAAAAGGAGGGGCTCCCATTCATAGAATAACATCCATTCATTCACTAAACAGTAGGGTCGAAACATTAGAAAAATCTTTCAGTAAGGCCTTTAAAATGTTGTGCCCACTGAAATATAGCAAAAAACCTTTCCCCCCTGGTGGAGCCAGGAACTGACGGAACTAAGGAAGAAAGCAAGAGCAGATCACAACATCAGCTACTCCACTGGAAATTGGCAATTGTACAAAGAAAGCCGGCGGCTGTACAAGAAAGCTATTAGGAGCGCCAAAAGGAAGGGCTGGAGAGAATTCTGCTCGTCTGTTGAATCTACCAAAGATTCAGCTAGACTAAGACGTATCTTGTCCAAAGACCATCCGAGTGCTTCTTGGATTAGGAAGCAAGATGAAACTTCGGCGGAAACGGCAGAAGAATCCTTAGAATTACTCTTAAACAAACATTTTCCGGGATGCAGTCAATACGAAAGCGGAAGTAGTATGAACGAGCGGCGCTCTTACGAGTCACTGCATCTCACAAATGAAATAGTAACGAACGAAAAAATTGCATGGGCAATTAAAAGTTTTTCACCCCTGAAATTACCAGGTCCAGACGGGATCATGCCCAAAATGTTACAGGTAACATTGGACTGTGTGATCCCGTGGCTGGTGCAAATTTTCAAAGCGTGTCTGAACTTCAAATATGTACCTAGTAGTTGGAGGCTAATAAAGGTGGTCTTCATACCAACGGTTGGCAAGAGAGGACACGAATCAGCGAAGGATTTCAGACCCATCAGTCTAACCTCTTTCGTACTAAAGACGTTTGAAAGGCTTCTGGATATATACTTAAGGAATTCTCTGGAGAATTCCGTTATATCCACTGTCCAACATGCATACGGAAAGGGGAAGTCGACAGAAACGGCGCTCCATGAGGTAGTGCAAACAATAGAGCGATCTCTGGACAACAAACACTACACCATGGCTACCTTCTTGGACATAGAGGGTGCATTCAACAATGTTAGCACAGAATCTATCAAAAGGGCGTTGATGGAAATAGGAGTGGACAACTGCACCACAGACCACAGATTGGATAATTTCTATGCTAGTGACTAGGGTCATAAGTGCTAACATGGGCAATATCTCAGTAACAAAGCTAGTCAAAAGGGAAACCCCGCAAGAGGGGGTGATTTCCACTCTTCTTTGACTATGCGTAATAAACTACATCTTAATAAATCTGAATAGAGGGGGTGTTAATGGTGTCAGGACTGTGCCCTAGCGCGATCAGTGGGATCACGCAAAGGGAGTAATTGAAAGGAACCAACCAAAACTTACTTTATGGATATACAAAGCGGTTGTACGTCCAATTTTATCGTATGGCTCGGTTGTTTGGTGGAAAGTTTTGGATAAGGCCTACAAAAGTAATAAACTTGGTGAATAAAAGGCTCTAGAAATTGAGTTTAACCATTTGATGATTTTAATCACAATTCATTTGTACGTATAAATTTTTAAGTAATCAAAACGATGCTTCTTTTATTCAACACTTTTAATGTTGTCAATCTTTTGTATGTAATGGCACAATATACACAATATCGTTTAAAGCACACAATATTTCGCACAGCTTAATTAACACGATTTAGAATATAAAACTATCGAAAACAAATCTTTTGAATTGTTAAAAAATGAAAAAGGCGCGGAATGGCACGATCTCGCTGGAAAATCTTCAAGGACCGAATGTATAGAAGATGATAACATCGGTCGATCATAACACGAACCGCGAAAACCCAACATAAAAGGTGAATTTATGTGGAGAGTTGGGTTGCCATATGGTAAGTATGAAAGGTAAGGTAAGTATAACTTGGTTTAGGGGGACGTAAGTATACTTAATTCATTATATAAATTCTTCTTTCAGGGACTGACCATATGGCTTGTCTAAAGGGATTTAGACACTTGGCAGTATACAAAGGTCAGTATATCCAGCGGTAGTCGGAGCTATAAAGTCGTGTCCCGGGGATGCTCTTAATGTTTTGACACACGTGCTTCCTATTGATCTATACATTAAGAAAACGGTAACCATGATCGGAGTGAGGCTAAAGGAAGCGGGTCACTGGAAGGAGAGAACCTACGGCTATAGAAGCATACTAACAAGAGAAACGCAATATACGTCTGACAGGACAGACTACATCATCCCGAAGATGAATTTCAATAGAAACTTCACAGTAGTTTTTCCTTCGAGGAAGGATTGGACTAAGGGATGTTTGTTAAGCAGCTTCGACACCACAATCTACACGGACGGCTCCAAAATGGATTGTGGCGTAGGAGCAGGTATATATTCCGGGAGATTGAAAGTGGACAAGTCTGTTCGCCTCCCCAACTTGTCTAGCGTATTCCAGGCGGAAGTGTTTGCAATCGGGGAAGCTTGTAGGATACAAATCGCAGACTTCAGATTCAAGCTCAATATAGTTATACTATCGGACAGATAAGCTGCAATTCAGGCCTTAAACTCAGCAGTCTTATCCTCCTTCCTAGTGGAACAAAGTAGAAGGAGTCTCAATACACTCAGCGAACGGCATAGCGTTTCATTGATCTGTGTTCCGGGACACCGGCACATAGAAGGAAACAAAAAAGCCGACGAACTGGCAAGAAACGGATCTGTCATGCAAAAGGCTCTTGCACAACCAGTGTTCATACCGCTGAGCGTAGCTAAAAGAGCTATCAACACAAAATATCTACAAATAGCGGATTGTAGGTGGAAAAGTCTTACGAAATGTAAAACTAGTAGGTCACTGTGGCCATAAACAATCAATGTTACTGATAAACAGGAACCGTAAGGACGTCTCTAGACTGACGGCAGTCATTACTGGCTTCTGGCTCATCGGAGAACAGGGGGCCAAAATGGGATTGTCCCATAACGATTTCTGTCACAGTTGTAACCAAGTGGAAGAAAAGGAAACGGTTTTTCACTTCCTTTATAAATGTCCTGCCCTTTGGAAGCAGAGAATTAACACCCTAGGCAAACCACTCTTCAACAGCATTGATGAGTTGGCTGAAGTAAACATCAGCAACCTCCTCAAGTTTTTAAATAGCACGAACTGGATTTAACCGTGCTGCCCACACAAACAACCTAACGAACAGTTGAAAGCGAGGATGTGGTAACAAAACGGTGCGTAAGCGCTATTTGGACAACCAACCAACCAACCATATCATATATAAATATTTACATATATAAAAAAACAAATCAAATCAACTCTGTTTAGAAATATTATTATCTATGTCCTTTTATTGACACAAAATAGCAATTTGTCCAATAAATCCCGGATATTAATGAGCTACTCTTGCTCTTATATCACTATAGGTACCATCAGAAATATTGAACAGGAACAGTTTTAACATTTAATTGGCCACTTTTAAACTGTATCAAAAATATTAAAGTTCCTTTAATTTTAACAAGTCAAAAAAAGTCCAATTATACCTATTTTTTCTCACTAGCATGCGCTATATCACAATTATAACATAATACTACGATCACAATTATTCTTAAATCAATTTACAGCAATGAATGCCAATACAATGAGCGTAAAATATACGTATCGTAACTAGGGATGGCAACGATTAATCATTTGATGAAAATAATCGATTATTTTCGTTCAATTTACCATTTAGTTATATCGTAACACTCCTTTTGATTAATCGATTATAAACCGAGTAATAGTAAATTAATTGTAAACGACATTTTGAAGCTCAATAAGTTCTATTGTATAATTATCTAACTTAGCGCACAACGAACGAAATTGTTAAAAGAATGTAAACGGTGTAAATAATTAATACTCATATGTGAACTTAGTTTAATATCCAAACTTAGTGTTTGGAAATACTACATAGTTAAGTTGGAATCATATTTACTGGGCCTGCAACATTGCAACCCGACGACACGAGTCTGCAGCAAAAGTTGTGGAGTTGACTGTGTTCGGAACGAACTGAATGTGGCGGCGACAACATCAACATTTTATCAATAAAAAAATATAAATATGTGGCACTTAAAGCCCCGAAGGGCTCATTAGCCGAGCTTCTCTTCCATTACTGGTGTGCGTGTTAAATTTTGGACAGTATTAGAAGGGACCTATTTATTTTAGCCGGTTCCGAATAGCAGAACTCTTGCGACATTACTTTTTCTGAGCTTTATCGCAGAGTTCTTTTTGAAGCTTCTCCATTGCAAATTGTTACTGCCGGAAGAATTGCCAATTGCTTGCCGAGAGGTGGGTACCGTTCGAAAGAAAAAGCTTTTTTAATATGAAAGTTGTTATGCTTCAGCCGGGGATTGAACCACGACCTACAGATCAGAAAGGCAACACACTAACCACTGAGCTACGGCACCCATATTTCATCAATATTTCCCGAAAATAAAACAATAACTTTCATTAAACGTTTTACAAATCAATTCATTTTCAGTACTTCGAGCGAAAAAAATTAAAACATGCTAAATGGAATTTATTGCTTACGTGCTTATTTCATGTCAAAATAGAAATATCGGGATGGCAAGAAAGTGCTTGCCGACTGGAATCTAAAAAGCAAACTCATTAACGAGTTTCATATGTTTTAAATGTTTCTCAATCGCTGTATTAGACTTTTCTGCTAAATCTCGTACAGTTATATGACGATCCAACTCGATTACGGCTTTAATTTCATCATCATCAAGCTCATTTTGATCGTTGGTCACCCTTAAGTGAAAAATATTGCCATTTAGTTGGTACTTCAGTACCAGCCAAGCGACTTTTTTCAAAAGCTGGTACGACGGCCACCGAAAAAAGGAACCGTTTAACAAAAAAAAAAAAAAAAAACGATCAAAATTATTGTTTTTGCAAGAGTGGTTAAACAATAATGATATTCATCTAATAGTTTAAATGATGAAATTTAAGCGTTTACACACTGTTAGATGAACGCACCTAGTGAAATATTGGTTAATGTTGGTATTGGGGTTGCTCTCTGCATTCACTTAAATTTGCGCACTGAAATCTTCGCTCACAATTCCGCAATTTGTGTAAGCCACTTTTCATACAAAATTTGACAGCTGTTTTAAGAGCTCGTAAGATTATGAGGTTTACGTAGTTTAAGCGTTTAGATGTAAACCCATAATAAATAATTATTATTGACATTAATATGCGAAGTTTTACTTTACAATAGTTATTTAATTTTAAATTTTGTCATCGTGTCTGCGGCTCGACAATAGAGACACCTCTCCACCTTCTAGTCGAATGTGATGCTATTTCCAAGAGACGAGAGAGGAACATAGGCCTTATGTGGTCTATGAGCTTCTCAGGTGCCGTAAGCCTAACAAAAGTGTTGCTAAAAAAGGTCTCTTAGGTCGCAGTGCATACCTGAAATTATATTAATTTACACATTTTATGAAAGTAAATTTTCGGAGATAACCATTGTGTCAGTTAATATTACTATTTTAAAAAAAAATTTAAATTTATCAATTCATCGATTATTTGACAATAATTTTAATTAATTGCAATCATTTTTTTTTTTGTCCTGCTATTAGTATTATAGTATTATATATGATCAATTAATCCATAACAAATTTTTTTTCCAACTTTAAAGTGCAATATCGAAGCATATGTAAACTATTAGGAATATGCGATAATCAGAACAATCTAACAAGAAAGAAAGACAACAAACTCGATAACGATAAAAAAATATTCTAGAGTGTTGCCACAGAGTATATTGTAAATAGAGCGAGTTTGTTGATGAATGAAGCCAACATTCATCCAGTGTTGCGATTATTATTGACAGAATACTGCGGTCGACAGAGTTAATTCAAGATAAAATTAAACATTGACAAAAATAAAAACGTTACAGTATGTACCAAGCGGAACAAAATGTGCACCAAATTTGCTTTGCATACATTGAAAGAAAAGCGCAATATGAGCGACCTCTTTCAACAAAAAGAGAGCCGTGAACGACAGTAAATAGTCTCCCAACATTAGGAGAACCAATTGCTTTCGTTTGCTTTTTATTAAATAGCAGTGCGTTTGCTGATTACTGCATGGCTTATGTATGTACATATGTTTCACTATGGGTACAGTGTTTTAATTTATATATAAATCTTACAGTTTTTAACACTGCCACATGTTTGCGCAATCAAAAATGATTAATGAAATTATATTTTTATTTTATATCATTTCTACATTATTATTACAATTATTAAAATTTGTCACACCCGATAGATCACGACCGAATTGGATAATATAATAAATGAAATAAAGCGAAAGTGAAGATTTTGATTAGCTTAAAATTACTTCAATCCAAAATCCTGTTACCGTTTTGTTGTTTAAAAGTGGAAGGGATACCATTATTGTAAGAGCTTGACAAATATTGACAAGCATTTTTGTCGTGCGCTTCACGTTCCCGTTGGGTATTGAGAGAGAGCCTCAGTTGGAGCTGAAATTTCATGCAAGGTAGATCTGTGAAGAATTTTCGGTGTACAGAAAAAAATAAATTCTCCGATCGCAATCCGAAATGCTGATATGAAGTCTCACCGCCGACTGAGAGCACGAGAGCAACGTTGATGTCGCAGTGTATTAGTACATGCGACATCAACGTTTATTAGTACATGCAGAAAAAACACAATATTTTGTGTTTTTTCATGTAGCCTGTAATTAATCTTGGTTGAAGATTTGATTTCATAAAATTAAAAATTCTACTGGGTAATTTGGATTTGTTGGTTTTTTGGTTAGTGGGTTGGCCTTTTGATCTGTAGGTCGTGGGTTCAATCCCCGGCTGAAGCATAAAAATTTAATATCGAAAGAGTTTTCTTTCGAACGGTACCCGGCTGTAGGCAACCAATTGTCAATTCTTCCTGCAGTAATAAATTTTCATGAAAATACTTTTAAAAGAGTTCTGTGACAAAGCTCGAAAAAGTGATGTCACAAAGGACCTGCCACTCGGAATCGGCGGCAATTTTGTCTCTCTACATGGTTATATCATTGTAATCTTCTCGTTGATTTTTACTAAATGAAGCTGCAAAACAAATGTTTAATAACAAAAAATTCGTAGAACAAACCCTTTTTTTGGTTATCTTGAAGATAATATATCTTATCTTTTGCAGATAATATATTTCCTAGTATTGTTGCTAGTATTCATATATGTGGAGCCATCTGTCCGATTACTGTAAAAACGTGATTCTTCAGTTTATGTATTCCAAAAAAGGTACTATATTTTACACTTTTATTAATACCTATTCTCCCAGTGTAGCATTTTACATGCTTACGCATACAATCCCAAATAAATTAAAGGCTGTGTGTGAGAGGTATAGCGATGCCCGATCTGCTGTCGCATTTGCTGCTGCTGCCTTCACCACTATTGCATTAAGTGTGTATATATGCTTATGAACGCTTTTGCATACATTTATGTACATAGGGAGTTTCATTGCTTTATTCATTCCTTCGTTTATTAATTATTTCTTCGTTTGCTCACTCATTTTCATTATATTATATTACATCAGTTGTTGTTGTTATAATTATTTGACTAGTCGCTACATGACTACATATGTACATACAACTTACTCATTTACTCTTTTGCGCTCAATTGCTGGCTGGCATGCGTTTTTTACTCACTATTAAGCGGTAGTAGTCAACATCGTCAATACGCGGCACGGCACATAACATCAGTGTTATGTCTGTCGGTTGAACGGGAAGGTTGTGTTGCATATATATATATTAGTTTGCTTAAGTTCGTTCGTCCGTGTGTTGGGTGGTTCGCTCATTCCGTTCAGTTTCGTTGCGTTTCACTCCGTTATGTAAATACGTACGTACATTGTTTTGTTTATTTATTCCTTAGTCCTCCTTTTTTTTTAGAATTCGTTTCTTGAAAAATTACTCTTCTCATATGTGTGTGTTTGCAAGCGGCATAGGTGTTACTACTGCGACGGTGTCTCACTGATTTCATGTTGCACATTTTATATAACAAAAAAATTATCATAAGTATCATCATTTTATTATTATTATTAATATTTTTATAATCGGTAATATTATTGTTGTTCTTGTGATACAAAACACAACAACAGCAGCAGCAGTAATACAGTTTCGTTGACATATACATTCATCCCACATAAAGAAACATGCACACACATATTCCCGCACTCATATTCAATAAACGTATGTGTTAATATAATTAGGCCTCCATGCGATGTGTTACTGATACAAAAAGGTAGTAACAGTCTTCCACCGTCCGTTCAATAAAACACGGAAAATTACTGCTTTACTAGAAAGTAATGAAAATCTGTATCGTTGTACCGTCGGTGGTACAAAAATTCTATCGGCTGATATAAATTACATACTATGTATTTATTTATACACACACAAAGATGTATATATATATATATATATATATATATATATATATATATATATATATATATATATATATATATATATATATACATATGTATATATGTATATATACATACATATGTATATATATATATATATGTATATATATATATATATATATATATATATGTATATATATATATATATATATATATATATATATACACATATGTATATATGTATATATACATACATATGTATATATATATATATATATATATGTATATATATATATATATATATATATATATATATATATATATCAGTATATATATATATGTATATATATCAGTAATGCATCAATCCTGTAATACGTACAGAATAAATATATAAAAACAAAAATAGTAAATTTCGTCAAATTCAATTGCATTTAATACTTTTATGTACATATGTGCGTTAATTATTTTTTTTATATATTGTACATTGCTAATATATAGTAATAGTTCACTGGTATTATAAATACGTTTCTATGTAAATCGTCCGCTCCGGTCAGTGTCAGAATACAATAGATATTGGTTTTTTTTTGTTTATTTGGATCTTTCCAAATAATCTAACGATAATAAAAAATAATGTAGAAAATATAAGTGCTTTTGCCTGTTTGCCAATTTTTGATTTTTATAAATGTGAAAACAAATGACTAAAGCGTTGTCGCACTAAAAATACAACAATACAATATGCTTAGAAATATAATTATAAAATAAAATATGTAATATGCCTATATAAAAATCAAAAATAAATCAACAACAATTAAGGTGATAATCATTTTACTTTGAAAGTGGATCAAAATCAATAGATATAATATGCAATACAATAATAAAATAGTATAATAAATAATTTAATAATAATCATAATAACAAGCGCTACCAACAAACAAAAGAAATTAAAAACATTTACAATGTTGTAAAAATTGCACAGCATTATTATTTATTAAATGTCCACATTTTCTGGCCAAAACCACAAAGATCCAAAAACCAAAGTATTATTCAAACCTGAAGCATTAGATAATAGAAAAACATTTTTAAAATTTAACATTTTTAAACATCCAATTTTGCCATGTTCAAAGTATGTACTTATGTTCAAGCGTGTTGTATTGTACACTAAGGAATCATGAAATAACTTGAATAATCTGAACCACTTCAATAATAAACACAACTTAATTAAAAATAGGATCATTTATCATTTTGTTTGAATATGGGTATACATTTATTAAGTTATTATTTACTTTATTGATTTAAGTTGATAAGCATAGTACAGTATATGGAACTCATATAATTGCAATACACACGGTGGCATGTTTCTATAAAAATCAAAATTGTTCCACTAAAATAAATAAATATGTGGCACTTAAAGCCCCAAAGGACTCATTGGCAGAGCTTCTCTTCCATTACTGTTGTGCGTCTTAAATTTGGACAGTATTAGAAGGGACCTACTTATTTTAGCCGGTTCCGAACGGCAGAACACTTGTGACATCACTTTTTCTGAGCTTTGTCACAGAGTTCTTTAAGAAGCTTTTTCATGGCAAGTTGTTACTGTCGGAAGAATTGCCAATTGCTTGCCGACAGGTGGGTACCATTCGAAAGAAAAATCTTTTCGATATTAAATTTGTTATGCATCAGCGGGGGATTGAACCCACGACCTACAGATCAGAAGGCGAACACACTAACCACTGAGCTACGGCACCCACACTGCTGTAGAGAAATTCAGATAAAACTAGCTTGCACAATAAAATGCTTGCGTTTAATTTTGACGAGTATCTGCTTTTTTTTAGCAAACACGTGTTACGCTAAACACGGTAATATCAAAACACTACATCTTAATCATATATAGTAACACATCAAAAATAATAATATATCACATTTGGCTTATTCATATTACAAAAACAATAAAAGTGTTACAAATTAGTATATTTTAAAATTGAAATTTTGGCCAGAAAATGTCATGTTACACATATTAACCTGACGCGAAATCTTTTTTATAGTCAGCAAATCAAATTATATCTTGCTACTCATAACAGATCTTTCACATCAGGCAGAAATGTCCTTTGTGTGGATCACCATTTTATACCAAACTGTATCAATCACAAAGTTATAATTATGTGAAATATAATAAAAAGACAAAAATATAGATATAAAAAAGTTAAAAAAAAAATAAATACATATGTGTAACAGAAAAAAATAATAAAGAGTAAAATTAAAATAAAATAAACATTTAAAAAGTCCCGCAATGACTTGTCGTGTCCATGGATATGCTCCGCTTCAAATAGACTTCAGCTCGAACCACATTTGGAGAAAGAAACGCATGTGTACAGCCATGTGTTTTCAAGGCGTTGTTGTTCATTAATTCATTAACTGTGATAAATGTTATAATGTGTTAAAAATAAACAAAAATTATACAAATTAAATAAAAGTGGAAAATGTGACTTGTTTAATGGAAATGATATATAAATATAAACATATATATATATATATATATATATATATATATATATATATATATATATATATATATATATATATGTATATATATATATATATATATATGTATTTATATGTATATATATATAAATATATATATATATATATATATATATATGTATTTATATGTATGTGTATATATATATATATATATATATATATATATATGTATATATATTGGTTGTGTAACTATTAAAAGTCGTTATTTTGGCTTGAAATATGCATTGTGAAAAATGGATTAGTACATTATTCAAAGTATTTCCCATCTGACATTTTGCCATCTTTTTGGCAATTTATGGATTCCGTCCCAAAAGAACTGCTAATTTTTTGAAGCCAAAAATCGAAGAATGATGCCAATTTCAGATACCCCGTGGTGAAGTGAAACGTATTCCAGTAAGGACATTCTTCGTCGATCGAAACAAATGGTGATCAGACGGAGTAAAGTCTGAGTTGGGTGAGGTAAAACTTCCCATCCACAATTTTCCAAATAGTTTTTAGCGGGTTGAGCGACATGCGGCCGAGCGTTGTCATGATGGAAAATTATGGACTCGAGCCTGGTCGCATATTGCAGGCGTGTTTTCGGCCAATGCTCGCTTTAAACTAATCAGTTCTGGTCGGTAGTGATTCCGTGTGATCGTTACGCCTGGTTTCAGAGGCACATAATACAACACTTCCTTCTGGTTCCACCAAATACAGAGCATTACCTTGGCGCCATGGATATTTGGTTTTGCTGGTTGGCCGGGCTTCACATATGATTTTAGCCTTTCAGGTTATCATAATAGATCCATTTTCCGTCACCAGGAATCATACGATGCAAAAGGCCTTCTTATGGCGTTCAAGCAGCATTTCTGATATACAAAATCGCCGCTCAACGTCTCTCGGCTTCAGTTCGTACGGCATCCAATTTCCTTGCTTTTGGTTGAATCCTAGTGTTTTCAATCGTTTGGAAATTGTTTATTGTGCTACTCCCTATTGTACTACTGTTCCGTAAGTTCTTCTTGAGTTTGACACGAATATTGATCAAAAAATGTGTCCAATTCTTTGCCTTCAAACTTTTTTGACTGCCTTTGACATACTCTAACCTCTGAAGCATATTCAGGTTAAGCTTCCTAGAGTAATTGAAGAGTTTCTGTTGCCTTTTTTTTTTCAATTAAAGAACAAAAGCAAACCTTCCCGCAAATGCTGTTTTGTTAGCACCGATGTAGACATTTTGGGCGTAATAAAGGAATTGTTCATATAAGCTTTTGCTTACTTTGATAGATTGAATATTTGAGGGTCCTTAAGATAAAATACCTTTCAATGAAAAAAAATCTGTGCATAATTTGTGACCCATGTAGTATCAAAACGAACTTTTTAAGTTGTACACCCAATATAAATATGTATAACTATATTATTCGTAAGTATATAATATTTTACAATTATATTATATACAATACACACACACACACACACACACACACATATATATATATATATATATATATATATATATATATATATATATATATATATATATATATATATATATATATAGCGCTTTTGTCGGCAAATTTTTTACCATTAAGAGAGTTTTGCAGAGACCGAAACAAATGGTAGTCATACCGTGCAAGGTCCTCCGGGCTATACAGTGGATGCATCAAAACTTCCCGACCATGTTCCGTCAATTTGTTTCGAGAAATAAAAGGTGTGTGTGGCCTGGCATTGTCATGATGGAACACAATTTCTTTTCTTTTGGCCAATTCTGGTCGGTTTTCCTTGGTTGCTTATTTGAAGCAGTCGACTTACAGATATCAGAATTATCCGTTTTACATGTTGTAGCAGCTCGTGATAGAGAATTCCTTTCCAATCCCACCAAACACTCAACATAACATGTTTACTGTCAGTCCAGGCTGACAATTTGCGTGTCGGTGTTGTTCCAGCAGTCTCAAAATTTCATCGACGTTTTCAGTGACTGGCCGACCAGACCGAGGTGCATCTTTGTGTGTGTGTGTGTGTGTGTATATATATACATATATATATATATATATATATATATATATATATATATATATATATATATATATATATATATAGTGTTTTTTTTAAGTGTAGAACTCTAAATTACAATTTAATAACGAGATACATAATAATACATAATTCCATACTGAATAATGGCTTAATTAGATAGATGATTTTAAGTCATTAGTGTTTGAATATAATTTCGGACATATTACCGTGTAGATGGCGTAGTGTTGTTTTCCAAGCGCATATTGCTTCGACGCCATGCAAAAGTTTCACAAAAATAGAAGTTGCTAGATTTGGATGAAGCTTAACGCATATAGTAATGTGTGGCTACTAAGCTCAAAAATAAAATCATATATTTTATAGATGTTATATGTAGTTTTTTAATCCATGTTTTGTACAAAAATTTAAGTGCTTTGTTTCAAAATTTTGGAACTATATTATAGTTAACATAATCTGTTCCAAATTCAAAGCAAATTAAGTTTTAAACTTTGTAAAATATAGAATATTTATTTATTTGTTTATAAAATATAGAGCTGACTTCGAAATTTGATTTATAGTTTTCATACTTACAACTTGTTTCTTAAAATTGTATTTGTAATTAAATTGTTACAACAAAGGTAAGAAAAATTATGAAAATTGGAATTGGAATATATTATTGCTTCTAATGAGGTGATTTCTTGATTTTGTGCTTCTCTTTAGATATATACGTAAATCAGAAGAGGTAACAAGCTAAGCCATCAGATATTTACTCGTTTCTTCGCGTAACGTTTTTGTGGAATAAACTAAATGAAAAATGAGAATATTTTTGTGGCTCGCCTCTTTGGATAAGCTACCTTGTTTAATTAAAATGATTGTTAATTATTTATTCCAATGTATCTCTAAATGAATGTTTCTTATCTACCTATACATCAAAAAATTGTATAACTCTACATCCATGGGTTTGTGAACAATTGTTGCACGCTGTATATTTTTAAAGATTCATCAGATTTTGAAAATACTGTGGGGTTCTTGCCGCATACTAAAATGCTCAATAACAGGGATAAATTTTGAATATGTTATTTATCTATCCCTATGATTTTTGACGAAATGTCTGAATTTTCAAAAAAAAAAACTCGTGCTGCATTGCCATCGTTAGTACTTTCAAAATCAAGCTTAACATAATCTACAAGTAAGCCCATCTTTTTTCGAAATCCAATTTGAAATTATCTCTTTCGCCACGCACTTGCCAAGCCATAAACGGCAGTCGGTAGGATATATGGAGCAGACATTCCAAAATATATATCCAACAGTGAAGTAGAAATAGTCCATACTAATAACTATCGATATTGGGCGTTTTAATAAAATTGTGTCATTCATCTCAGTTGGACTTGCTTTACATATGCAGCATCTACTAGTTGCTTCATTGTCCGGTAATAAGTTCGAAACAGCATCGTCATCAACGTGCAGTACATTTCGCAAGATACTTCAACAGCTCGGCCGTTTACAAAAAAGTATTGCGTTCCAAACTTTCAATTTCTCTTCATATATTTTCGTTTTCATTTAAAACCACATTCCGATCTTTTTTTGCAAACAAAAACTTTGCCTTCCATTATAACGGCAAACATGACTGAAAAAAACGTAATTGGTCAAAACACAAACAAATATAAAATTCAATTTTTGTTATTTTATTGGCTTATTTGCAATTTCATTATTTATATACTAATGTTCGGCTTTGGCAGTTTGTACGCATAAACCAATTAAGGGGGTCTTCTACCTTGTGGCTTCATTTTTGACACTGTTTTTTGAATATTAGTTATAGGAAAACTAAAAACGCAATCGAGGTGCGGTTTGTTGCATTCAACTTGATTATTTAAATACATTTAACACTAATTTTACTGAAAATTTACTGTCTTCGATATGACCGTGACTTGACCTTGAAGTGTCCCTTGCAAAAAATGCATACACAAATGGTTGACACGATTTAGCTCATGAAAATCGTCTGAAACAAAAAAACCAAAATGATTTAATTTTTTTATCACCTTGGCTATCGTTTGACAGATGGCATTTTCAAAATTTGAAAATTTCGCAGAACAGGCAACTTTAAAAAAAAAAATTTTTTTTTTTAATGTTTTCGGGGTTAAAAACATCTGTAAAAATTGTTTAAATAAAAAAAATCTAAAAAGTATCTGTCAGACGATAGCCACATGTTTTTTACAAATTTTGATATATAATTTCAATCAATCAATCAATTAGTTTTCGAGATATCATGTCAACCAGTTACAAAAACGCAACTTTTGGGAAATCGCATTTAAAGATATTCATGTATATAACAAGCGGGATGTTTCCGACGTTAAATTTTCTTTCAAACTGAATGGATCGAAAAATTTATCATGCATAGCAGAGATTACATAGATACAGATACATCAGGTATTCGATAGAACGTTAGATAACTTTAGAAAAACGCGATGGGCCAGCTTTTAGGTGGTCGCGAAGAGCGCTGCGATAAGAGCACGCGTAACTGTCTTCGACGGCTCGGAAAAACTCGAAATAATAAGATTTCAGTTATATGCTTTTAAGGGTATATTCCTAACACCTTCTGGGTTGGAAAATTGAAAAAAAAAAATCGAATTTTTTGAACCAACAAGGTAGAAGACCCCCTTAAAAAATAATCTAGAGGCGGTAAATCGCATAATTTCGTTGACTAATAAACCCGTTTCGATCAAAAGCGCTTTCACCAAAGATTTCCTTCAATAAAACGGTTGTTTGACATACTATAAAACATGTGGCGCAGAACTGTTGGAAAACGTGTCTTCAGTCAACATTCCATTCAATTGGAGAACGAAATAGGACAATCATGGCTATAGCGCTCGCCGTTAACGGTTCTTGCCTTTCTCATTTGGAAGTATGGGCCAACGATACCACCGCCCCATAAAGCAAACCAAACAGTGAGTTTTTGAGGATTTAAAGGTACCCTTTGAATCGTTCTTGGATTCTGGATGGAATATTAAATGAGTTATAACGGGTTAATTTGTAAAATCCTAAATTAGGCTATTTTAGTGCCTATTTAGTGGCTATTTTAGTGCCCGAGTGGGCGTGGCCGTTGACCGATCATACCCACTGTTAATAGTGTCCGTACCTTTAAATCATAGGTAGCATAGGTGAGCGATCATAGTCAATTTTAATAGTGTCCGTACCTTTACATCATATACATTTGTTCAAGTAATCGCGCTTACCAGCCCGTGAATAATATTAATGGAATAAAATTACATACATAAAGCTAAAAATCGGAAATTAAAGAAATACAAAAATAAACAAAAAAGACTGCAATGTGGAATGTGCGTAACTTGAGAGATTAAAACTTCCTTTCATTGGAGTCATACCTAAAGAACATATAAAAACGTAAATAACTTTTACTAGTTATCGTAAATTCAGAATAAGTTTATTGAAATATTATGTATGGTCGACTACCTTATATAAATCAGAAACCTGGTCATTAAAAACAATAGTACCGCCTTGAAGCATTTGAGATATGGTGCTACAAAAAGATCCAGAATATAAGTTAGAAAGATAATATAACAAATGATAACATATAATAAATAAGTTGAATTAACAAATTAATAATAATGCGAGCTTACAACAAATGGATATGCAGCAGAAGAAGAAGATATTGCTACAGCACGGACTAGAATATATGATCTGTGCTCCCCATTGCCACCTTTACAACTAATCTTTTATTTCACACTACATTGACTTATGCATTAATTATTGCCTAGTTGAATAATCAAGTAGTAGTTCTTAGTTTCTTTAAGTCTTTGTTTCTCCACGATATAGACTTTTTGGAGGTGACCCTACTTATTGGACAACTGTCCTCATAAGCCCCAATAATGGTTTTATTATAGCCTTTTATCACAGTTTCTAATTCTATTTCATTCCTGATATTATCTCTGAACTTGAGCTGGTTTTAATTTGTTCTCAGGTTGACTAGGTATTTTTCCCAGTCTGTTTTCTTAGAATTACTTAGAATTCTTTTACGAGCGGTGAACCCTCAATATCGAATCTAATTATTCTATGATCCGACATTAATGGTTCAGTTGACACAAACCAATTTGTAACTAGCCACTACCCTAATTATTTAATATCGTTATATCAAGGACCTCACTGCGTGTGCTTGTAACACAAGCAGGGTAAACCCCAAGGTACAGGAAAAACATTTATGAAAATTAGAAAAATTAGATTCTCTTCCTATCTTTGTAAAACATTTGGTTCCGAACGACCAACCCTTCAACAATTTCCTACCTGCATTCTGGGTATGATTTTTTTGAAAATCATACCCAGATGGGGTTGGTCTCTACCTTCTTACAGGTTATTAAGCCCGAAAAATCACCTTTACTTGATTTATTCGGTGGTTTTTATTAGAACCAAATATTATTATTAACCCATTTTGGCAGTTTTCCCCCCAACACTTGATTTGATTAATTTCTCTGTAACACATTATATTGTTATTTGTTGTTCATTATATAATCCCTGGAATGTTAGCTTGGGTTTGTATATCACAAAGTCATTTACTTTTCATATATTACAACTCCACGCCCATTTCTAAAAGTCTATTTAAATACCTTTTCTATACAAAAATAAAAGCAAATACCTATTCATATTGTGTAAAAGAAAAAACATTTTCTCAATATTTTTTTTCAATTTTTCAATAAAATTTTCCTTTACTGAAAATCAATTTAAATCAATTGCCCTTTGTTATCTGTGACCTTTCTCCATTTTTCGAGTAATTTCATAATTCCATCAGTGTACAACTGTGGTTTACTGGCGAAATATTCGGCCACACTGTTCACCTTTTCTATTGATTAATTCTGGCCGCTTACTAGGTTTGACCAGGTCATAGGGGCTTATAATAAAAGTGTGTATCTTGAAATTAAAACATAAAAGCATAAGCACTTAACTAAATTTATGTCTATTTTATAGTATGCCAAATTTATATGGGTGATGGTTCAACGCTCTTATTGTTTTACTTTATTTTTTTGATAAATAATAAAATGCAATACAATAAACCGCACCAATAAACGAAGTCGTGGTCACCAAAATTTTATATTTCTTCATCTCATGTGCTTTCTATGTTATCTTCATCGATTTTTTGCAACTGAAACTGTTCGAGAAATTCGAATTAAAAGACTGAAATTGCACAATAAAATGAAAAACTGAGTTTATACAGCATTTTTCAAACATAGCAAGGAACTTATTGTGCTTAGATGGAAAAAAATATGCAAAAATTACTTTACTGACTAATCATTCCTAGAACGCACCGCCTTTAAATACAAAAGTTACGATCTCAAGCAAAAATGTTACTATCGATATAATGCTGCACGACAACACATTGTGGACCAAAATGTTTTAAAAACATACATAATTATCTTTATTATTTATTAATTTACAAATATCAATTACTTTTGGTAATAAAACTAGATAAAAAAAATATAAATATGTGGCACTTAAAGCACCGAAGGGCTCATTGGCCGAGCTTCTCTTCAATTACTGTTGTGCGTGTTCAATTTTGGACAGTATTAGAAGGAACCTACTTATTTTAGCCGTTTCCGAACGGCAGAACCCTTGCGACATCACTTTTTCTGGGCTTTGTCACAGAGTTCTTTTAGAAGAACTAGATATTTTAAGAAAAAATTTGTTTCTTTCAGAATTATATTATATTATATGATATTATTCCTATTGGCCTAATGGGTACAAAAATACCCCACCCATAACTCGAAAACCTTTGTAGATAAGCGAAAAATGTTGACAATTTTCTTGATTACGCCCAAAAGTACTGTTTCAAAATTAAGCAAAAATTATAAACAGGATCTGGTACCACCCAAAATGGGTTAAGGGTTTCCGAATTTAGTCATCTAGACAGCAATTGAAGGCGTTCACTTTACTACGAATTCTGAGGAAAAAAGTTGGTTTTACAAACGAATTTTATTTGTGGAAGTGAACAAATTCATTCTTTTAAAAATATATTATTCTTGTTATAAGAAAAAAAAAGTGCCTTAATAGAATACGAATTGAATATATGCGAAAGGTGTGTCTTGGTGTTCGGTCAATTTCAGTCAAAACTGAGGGAACCACAAACGTAATATGTTAATAATCCTACTCCATTTATTTGTTTTGGCAATCTGATCATTCTCTGAAAACCGATATTGTGTGTAATTTCTTGCGTGTGTAATTAGATCAATCTTAATTAGAAGACAAATGAAAATAGGAATGATTAAATAATTACACCACCACTATAACTGAAAATTATTACTACGTGTTTTTTTTTTATATCTTTCTAAAACAAGCAAATCTGTGTTTATTCATGTTGCGTGCACACACGCTTCTAATTTTCAAATCTTACGACAATGCCAATAACTAATATGTATTTTAATTAAAAAACTTAAAATTGGACAAGAAATAAATAATAAAAAATGATAATAACTACGTAGGAGCGTGTGAATATACCAACAACAATAACACTCCCTCAATACTAGTCGTTGTTGTTTACTTTTCTACACATTTTATCATTTAATAACTGTTCTTAATGAAATGCATCTAGCAGTATTTACTGATGATTCTTCTGATTTTTGCTGTCCATTTTAAAATATGGTATATATATATATATATATATATATATATATATATATATATATATATATATATGTATATATCTATGTATATATATATATATACACTAATATACACACACACACATATACACATATATATATATATACACCCTGCTAATCCCACCAAACGCACAGCATCATCTTGTGTCCAAAGCGATTTGGTCTTGGAGAAGAAGTTGCTGGTTGACCAGATCGACCCACGATTTTTTTCGTTTAGGATTCTCAAATTATATCCATTTCTCATCGCAAGTCACCACAAGATGCAGGAACGACTTTCTTTTTTGTCTAGCAAGCAAGACTTCGCATGTGTTTTGGCATCGCTCCATCTGCCTATCTTTCAATTCATGGGGTACCCATTTTACAAATTTTTTAACCTTCCCCATGGCTGGTAAACGTACGGAAATGGCTTGTTGAGTAACACCTAACTGTTCGGCAAGCATTTTTCGTTATTGGGTGTCGTCCTCATCCAAAATAGCCTGCAAATCATGGTCCTTAACTTTTCTGGGTCTATTTTCACACTTCTTGTCACTCAAGTCGAAATGGCCTTCTTTAAACCGAAGAAACCAGTCTCTGCAAGTGGTTTCCGATAGCGCACTGTCACAATAGGTCTCCACAAGCATTCGATGCGACTCAGCAGCAGATTTCTTCAAATTGAATCAAAAAAGTAGAGCTTCCCGCATATACTCTTTTTCTGGCACGAATCTAGACATGATTATAGGAGGAACAATGTATGTTGTTGTATGAAATCACTGATGATGTTTACTAATTGATGTAAACAAGTGTCGAACTCATAAAAAAAGGATGCACAGTCGATAATAGTTCAATATTCTCACTAACGCCATCTACGAGCAAACAGCGGATTTAAGCTTGTACGCCTGCTAGACACATATATATAAATATAAATATAAATAAATATATATATATATAATATATATATATGTATATATATATATATATATATACATATATATATATATATATATATATATATATATATATATATATATATATATATGAGACCGGAGGTGATGAGCTGCTCACCCGCATGCACCAGCTCATAAGCAGAATATGGTCGGATGAAAGCATGCCTGATGATTGGAGGCTCAGTGTTCTCTGTCCTGTATATAAAAAAGGAGACCCCACAATTTGCGCCAACTACCGTGAAATAAGTCTCCTGAGCATCGCATACAAGGTTCTATCGAGCGTACTGTGTGAAAGGTTGATGCCTATGCTCAGCAACCTGATTGGACCGTATCAGTGTGGCTTCAGACCTGGTAAATCCACCATCGACCAGATTTTCACACTGCGCCAAATCCTGGAGAAGACCCAAGAAAAACAGATCGACACACACCACCTATTTGTTGATTATAAAACCGCTTTCGACAGTTCGGTAAGGGATTACCTCTATGCAACAATGTCTGAGTTCTACAAGTTCATTCTACAAAGCTCATTCGACTTTGTAGAATGACACTGCATAACTCCCGTTGTGCAGTGAAAATTGGGAAGGACCTCTCCGCACCGTTTAATACAGAACGGGGTTTCAGACACGGTGATTCGTTATCATGCGACTTCTTCAATCTTATTATGGAGAAAATAATACGAGCTGCTGATCTACTACATAATGGCACTATCTTCAACAAAAGTGTCATGCTGTTAGCGTATGCCGACGATATTGACATAATCGGGATGAACACGCGAGCAGTCAGTGCAGCATTCTCAGAGTTGGAAAGAGTGTCGCGTCGGATGGGTCTTACGGTGAACGAGGGCAAGACGAAGTATCTAGTGTCAACAAACAAAGAGTCCCGGCGTCTTGGACAGCAACTGACTGTTGACAACTACGTTTTTGAAGTAGTAAGGGACTTTGTCTATCTTGGAACAGCATTAACAGCAGTAATGACGTCAGCCTGGAAATATTGCGAAGGATCACTTTTGCAAAGAGGTGCTACTTTGGACTACGTAAACAATTAAGAAGTCGAGCCCTCTCTCGAAGAACGAAATCTACACTCTACAAGTCTCTCATCATGCCTGTCCTAACATATGGCGCTGAAGCCTGGGCAATTTCCACCTCGGATGAGCGAATTCTTGGAGTTTTCGAGAGAAAAGTCATACGCAAGATCTTTGGACCTATTTGCGTTGGTGGCGAGTACCGAATAAGGTACAACCATGAGCTGTACGAGCTTTATGCCGATATTGACATAGTAAAGCGCATCAAAATCCAGCGGCTGCGCTGGCTAAGTCATGTCGAGCGAATGGAAGAACACGCTCCAGCTAAGAAGGTGTTATATTCGGAACCCGCTGGAGGACGACGCAGAAGAGGAAGACCAAACCTCCGGTGGAAAGACCAAGTACTGGAGAACCTGACGGCGCTTGGAATTTCTAACTGGCGCCAGCTAGCGAAGAACAGAGATGGCTGGCGAAGCATGTTATTTTCGGACTAAATCGATATTCGGTTGTTATGGCCACATAAGTAAGTAAGTAAGCAAGTATATATATATATATATATATATATATATATATATATATATATATATATATATTATATATATATATATATATATATATATTTTATATATATATATATATATATATATATATATATATTTTATATATATATATATATATATATTATATATATATATATATATTTTATATATATATATATATATATTTTATATATATATATATATATATATATTATATATATATATATATATATATATATATATATATATATATATATATATATATATGGTTTGGTGGTGTTTTCGCAAGGTGACATGTCTAACTCTTTCAAATCGGTGGGGCTAGCGCTATCCTTGTAGAATTCGTCGCAAGTCAGCTCATTGGACGTCATGTATTTTGTTCTGCGCGCTATGTAATGGCACCTTCACTCTGTAGTGAGAGTGTCATCATGTAGCTAGTTCTGCTTGCTATGTGATGTCACCTTCATTTTTAATGGGCGACCACCGGGTAACGTCTTCCTGGCACCCGCTGGAAGGCGGCTAAAGTTAGTAGCGGAAACCTCCTCGATTAGAGGCTGTGCGTTGGGCTTGGGACCCACCACATAAAAACTCCAACCCAATACAAAATCAAACCGTGCCTCGGATAAGGACTACGCCTTTTGTTGACGACCCCAGTAAACGAAATACAGACCCGGATTTACAGATAATCCACACCTGTGAATAAGCGGCTGGCAACAATGCCCATTAAGGGAAAAGGACAATGCGACCAAAGAGAACTTCTTTTAGCGTGTTGAAAGAGTTTATGACATCTGCCCGCGCCACCATATCAAAATCGGGCCTGGCGACTTGAATGCCATTGTGGGCAACCTTCCGACAGTTGAACCAAAAATTCAGCCTCCATTAAAACACCTCTGATAACGGAATGAGGATGATCGCCTCAGCACAAGACATGGTACTTGGATTTCAGCATCTCGACATCCATAAAGCGATGAATCAACGAACGAAAAGTGAAATTGATCATGTAGTGATTGACTGAAGGCATGCTTCCAGTGTGATGGACGTGAAACCGATACGTGGTGTCAACGTCGACTCGGATTATTACATTGTTGGAGCTAAGGTACGAACACGTTAATGTGTTTCACACAGAGTAAGCTTGACATCAATAAGCTGCAATCACCAGAAACAGCAAATGCTTTTACCACTCGATTATCGGATCTGCTTATGCAGAACACTCTCCCTCTTGAAATACATTCGCACAGTGGACACACATATCACACTCCATGACTACTGCTGCTGAGGAGATAATCGGTTTCTATTGACCTCTGAAAATTGAGTGGTATTATCAGGAGTGTCGCGACGCTACCGCAGAGGAAGACACCGCCTACAGAAAACACTGCGTGCTGGTGCCACGCGAGCTGTTAAGGAGCAGTACAGAGAGGAGGAAAGCGGAGAGACGTCTTTTCAGGCGTAGGAAGAGAGAACTAAAAAGACGCTAGTGTTAGAAGATCGAAATGTGTAGAGACAGGAATGAGACTCGAAAATTCTTCGAAAAGATCAAGCGCCTGAGTGGCGGTTTAATCCTCGGAGCCTCTTCCTGTCGTGACAACTATGAGAATTTGAAAACAGATGTCAAGAGTGTACGAAGTTTATGGAGGGAACATTTTACTAAAAGGCGTTACTGAATGGCGACGCCCGAACAATCCCGTCAGTGGAGGAGATCTCCCGACTCCATAATTACGGATGATGGTATAGATGTTCCACCACCCGATAATGATGAGGTTAGAGAGGCAATTTCTAGGCTGAAAATCAACAAAGCTGCAGGTGCTGATGGCCTGCCTGCAAAGTTGTTTCAGACCGGAGGTGATGAGGTGCTCGCCTACATGCACCGGCTAATATTCTGCATATGGTCCGATGAAAGCATGCCCCATGATTGGAGGCTCAGCGTTCTCTGTCCCGTACATAAGGAGACCCCACAATTTGCGCTAACTACCGTGGAATAAGTCTTCTCAGCATCGCATACAAGGTCCGATCGAGCGTACTGTGTGATATGTTGAAGCCTATCCTTAACAACCCGATTGGACCCTATCAGTGTGGCTTCTGACCTGGTAAATCCACCATCGACCAAATTTTCACACTGCACCAGATCCTGGAAAAGACCCAACAAAAACAGATCGATATACACCATCTATATATTGATTATAACGCCGCTTTAGATAGTCCAGTTTCACAATGTTCCTCAACAAAGTACCTGGGTATTCACCTCGACAGAAGGCTGAAGTGGAAAAATCACATAGAGGCAAAGAAAACTCAGATCAAGCTTAAAATTAATCAGTTATGGTGGCTGTTACACAAAAGCTCAAAATTGAATCTCGAATACAAAGTGCTATTATATAAAGCAATCCTGAATCCAATCTGGACTTATGGTATTCAATTATGAGGCACCGCATCTCCCTCAAATATCGAAAAATTGCAGCGAATACAATCCAAGTGCTTGCGAGTTATTGTAAACGCGCCTTAGTATATGAGGAACGTTAACATCCATCGAGATTTAAATGTACCCACAATTTCTGAGGAAGTTGCAAAGTCCTGCAGAAACTACATTCAAAAATTACACAACCATCCGAATCCCCTTGTTAGGCAGTTGTTGCTGAGCACAGGCCATCGTCCACTAAAAGGAAATGACACACTGAATACGCTGTGTAATTGCTAAACCTCGCGACTCAACAAATTGTAATGGAACAGGGAATATCGCATAATTTTAGTTAGTTTGTAAGATTTGAATACTTATTGTGAGTTTCTAAGTATATTAGAAAGATTCAATAAATTCTTAGTATTAAAAAACAAAAGAAAGATAGCTCATTCGGCTTTGCAGTAAGTAAGTAAAGAAAGCTCTTCTACTTCCTCGAAAGTTATTTCAGTATTTGTAAATCTAAGCTGTATGCTTTAACGTTCGCTTCGACGCCAAGTTTTACCAACGGTAACTGCCACTTACAATTACTAATACGCATTGATCGTATACTTCTCTTTTTAAGCACATAGACAACTCACTTTTAAATATGTATTTTAGTTTACGAAACGCTGTCCATCCAGGTCCCACTGTTCTATTTATTTCACAAGTCTGATTTTCCTTTTCAATTTTATGTTATGTTCGAGGTACTTGTAGTTTCCACTTGTCACCAAATTCGTCATAAACTGTATTTTTTCAATATTTAGACTTAGACCAACACTTCCTGTCACTTGCTTTAGCTGCTCTAGCGTTCTTTGGCATTTTTTAAGTTATCCGTTATCAGAACGATATCATCCGCAAATCGCAGATGATTTCTATTGATGACCATCTAATTTTATGCCTGTGTATCTCCAACACAACTTTTTCAAAGCATATTCAAGTACTAAGGCAAAAAGTTTAGGGGATATTGTATCGCCTTGTCTTATTCCTCTCTGCTCCTTTTATTTTCCAGAATTTTTGTGTAGCATGACATTTGCTGTAGCTGTCTCATCGATA
>OY978530.1:51058266-51078266 GCA_963854835.1 Megamerina dolium
AGAAAGAAAAACTATTGATCAGCTGATTTTCAGCTCACATCTTATTTCGTACACAAACTTCAATGTAAGTAAGTTTCATTCTGCCGCGCAGTTACAAAGTTTTTTTGAATTGTATGAGTTTTTGGACCTTTTTAACTATTATAACAATTTTTATTATTATTATTTTAAATAGTTAAAGTGCTGTAAATTAAACATTTAGCGTTATGTTCGTCGTACAACGATGGAACAGCGTAAACTGGTAATTAACCATTTTAGGAAAGGTCAGAGTGTGCGAAAAATTGCTGAAATGACAAATTTAAGTGCCTCAACTGTCCAATACATCATTCAACGCTTCGTTCGCGAAAATCGGTTGGAGAACAAGGGCAGAGAAGCAGAGAAGTTGGCTGCAGAGGTTCAGCGTGAAATAGGAAATCATCCAGTGCTGAAACTGTCCGACGTGTGCTGCGCAATCATGACTTGAACGGTCGAGTAGCCCGAAAGAAACCATTCATTTCAAAAATGAATATACAACGCCGACTTGACTCCGCCAAAGAGCATATTATTAAGACTCCTGCGTTCTGGAATACCGTTATTTTCGCGGATGAGTCTAAGTTTAATATTTTTGGTTCGGACGGAATGTCATATGTTTGGCGTAAAGCGAATACCGAGCTAAACAAGGAGAACCTTAAGCCCACAGTGAAGCATGGTGGCGGTAGCGTGATGGTTTGGGCCTGTATGTCAGCAGCCGGAGTAGGTGAATTGGTTTTTATTGAGGGGACAATGGACAAAATGAAGTACCTCGAGATTCTGAAAAACAATTTACTTCAAAGTGCAGACAAACTGGATTTGCGGGATGAATTTCGGTACTACCAAGATAATGACCCAAAACATAAATCTGGGATTGTGCAATCTTGGCTTATTTGGAACTGCCCACACTTGATGTCTCCACCACCACAGTCACCTGACATGAATGTGATTGAAAATCTTTGGTCTATTTTGGACAATAAAATAAGAACACACAAGATTTCTAATAAGCAAGACCTAAAGAAGGTACTGATGGAGGAATGGAAAAAAATCACACCAGACATCACTCAAAAATTGGTGGATTCAATGCCAAATAGACTCCAGACTATCATTAACGCTAAGGGATGTCATACTAAATATTAAAATCAACTTACTTTGTTTTTAGTTTGAACTTAAAGAGACTGTACGAAATAAGCTGTGACATGAATTTTCCTATTTTATTCTTATTTTATTTTTTTATAGTGTCAAACACTAAAATTTTGAAAAAGTAAATTTTGGAAAATAAAAAACAAACCTTCCTTTCAAAAATGGCATTTATATTTTGTTCAAATTTTTGCTATATTAGGAATTACGACTGCAGCAATTTTTAAACTGTCACTGTACGAAATAAGCTGGGAGCCACTGTATGTGTCGTTGACTTTGGTTAGGTTCTTTTTCATTATATTTTCAATTTGGTCGGTGGCTAGAGTCCAACAATTCCACATTTTCAATAATGAAAGGATCAAAAATGATTCAGTGTGCCACGAAAAACAATTTTCTGTTTCAAAATTGGTTATTCGCATAAATTAACATATTTTGAAACTGCTTACTTTTAGGTGTTTCGTTAAACAATATTATTATAGCAATATCACGAAGTAGACGTTTCAAGATCTGCATGATCACTTTTGTGTAAATCGATCTTCGCTTGTAGTTATCAGTTATCAGTTTTGTAGGAATATGGCCTAGCGTGTTTTGGAAACTCTGCCTACAATTCCTGTAATTTATTTTCAAAGGTTTCTGGCAACGCTGATATGGGACAACAAGAAAAAACATGAGAGAGAGAGTGAGAGCGATATAGAGAGAAAAAAGTGACAGACCATTAGGAATCGACATGAGAATTTTGAAGAGAAATTTGCTAATTACAAATTAAGTCCACAATATAAAAATATTCATTAGAATAAACAGTATACAAAATATTGTAGAAGAATAAGAAAATGTGAAATATCAGTCGCTCCAGAATCAACGAATGTTCTGAACATAATTATACAAGAAATATTGTATATCTGGCTTGTTTTGCGTCTGACATATGGATGGCGGCAGTAGTTTGAAAACAAATTACTTTGTTGAAAAGATGCAACTATGGGGGAGTTTGCTCCTTCGTTTACAACCATAAAATATTGGGTGGCAACGTCGTACTATCTGTCAAGCCGAATACCGTAGTGGTCGACCAATTGAGGTGGCCACGCCAGAAACGGTTAAGAAAATCCACAAAATGGTATTGGATGATCGCCGGCTGAAGGTGCGTGAGCTAGTTGAAATTACAGGCATTTTAAAAAGTGCTATACATCGTATATTGTCCGAAAATTTGAAGATGAAAAAGCTGTGTGCAAGATGGGTGCCGCGTTTGCTCACAATAGAACAAAAACACCAGTACACACATCCGCTATAACGATGGCCAAAATCAATGAGTTAAAGCTCGAATTGCTTCAGCACGCACCTTATTCGCCAGATTTATCTCCTTCGGATAGTTTTCTATTTCCAAATTTGAAAAAATGGCTTAGTGGTAGAAGATTTGTTGTTTTCTTTGTTAGGTCGGATAGTTTTGGTACCGCCATCATACGTAGGCGAATTTATTTTGCAATAGTATGTGTATTGACGTTTTCGCATTGTCATCAATATCATCATCATCAGCACTATTCTCATTATTGCTATCGTTGCACCCATAGCAACAAAAGCACCTATAACAATAACTTACAACTTCCTTTTTATTATATTTTGTTCTCCCTCTTCTACCTACTTTATTGATCCTAGTAATACCGTATGTCGTATATGGGTTATTCTTTTTTAAATCGCACGGATTTGACCCAAACAAATTTGACATTTTTAAATCTGCCTAAAATTTTTTTCAAAATTCTTTACATAAAATAAGATTACATGTGTATCGGGATTTCTCTCGCAAAAATTATTTAACTAAATACCGCTAGGTCAAAGTTTTAAAAAAATTAAACAATTTTATCAATTTCTGTGTTACTTAAATCGAAATATCTCGGGTTCTACTAGTTCGAGTTAGTTCGAAGAGTTCAGCTTTCATTCTCTTAACATGACTGAACCAGTGCAGCGGCTTAATTTTGATGTGCTTAATTTTGTCAATACTAGGTTTTTGTTTGGCGTGTCCTAAGCGCAAGGCACCACCTCGATCCGAGGTGCTTCTGTCATTCACTCGAGCTATTTCTCTATAGGTGCCACAGCTGCGTTGTCCAGTGATCGCAGCGGAAAGGACCTTTAATTTTCGTCACTTTCAGAATAGTCTAAGCTATATAGACCTCCACCTAACAGCTTGATCTTCCCGAAGAACTTTTGAATATCTTTCCTCTCGCCACATATCTGCATTTCGTCTCACTCGCGTCTTTCCAGTTCTCTCTCTTTGCACTTTTCCTTTTCTTTCTGTACAGCTTTGTAGCATCTTGCGTAGCATCTGCATGCAAAGTTTTGCTGTAGGTGGTGTTTTTCCCAGCGGTAATAGTGTCGCAACATTCTCCATCATACCACTAATTTCTCAGAGGCCGCTAGTAATTGATTACCTCCTTGGCAGCAGTAGTCATGAAGTAAGCTATATGCATCCACGTTGCACTTGTATCACCTAGTGAAGAAGGGTTCTGCAGTAGCGAGTCCTATAGATGAGTGCAAAGGCCTCTTTGTCTTTGGTGATCGCAGCTTACTGATGTCAAGTTTCCACTGTGTTGTCAATAAATTTCGTTTATTGTTAACCACACTGTTCGAAATTTGTATGCAACAATGTATTCAATATGTTAGCACCGCGGATGAATTTCAGGTCCATCACTCTAGACGCATGCCTTCCGTCAATTACCACGTGATCAATTTCGTTTCTCGTTCGATGATCTGTACAAACGTCGGTGCTCACGAGGAAACCTTCATTAATAATGAGAGTACCATCACGAACTACACGTTCGTTAACTTGCTTTCAGCTCAACAAGGAGTGCATTAGCCTCGCCAGCCTTACGCAGTTATACACATTATCTTGCTAAACTAAACTAATCCACCAGACCTCTATATGGTTCAGTGGTTTAAATTTTGCAAAAACTTGAAAGCGTTTTCACATCTTAGATACGCTTTGACACGTTAAACCACAATTTAATGGATTTCTTGTGCAAGGTAGTGACTTTTGTTGAAATATGAATACACCACTATGAACCAACGTCGAAACAGCTAACAACAGAATGAGTAAAAGCCGGTAGAAGTAACTAAGGTACCAGTCGTCAGTCGAGAAAATAATGTCATCAGTTTTTTGGGATACTCATGGAAATTTGTTCATCATTCATCTTAAAAAGGGAAAAGCAATAACAAGTCATTAGTATGCGTCGTTACTGGGCCGTTAAAATAAAATCCATATTTGCTTGCACACTATAAAAAGAAACGCACTGTGTTTTTTTATAGGGCTACGGTGTATGCTTCTTATATCAGAAATTTTAGGATCCAATCAACACCATTTATGTTAAGTTATTTTAATTCGATTTTGACCCCTTCTTGTAACAAGGTATACTTTGAACGTTTTTAAGGGGTTATGTGTAGTCAGCGATGTGAATAGAAGTGAATAAAAAAATTATTTGGTAATTTAATATACAGTGGCTCCCAGCTTATTTCGTACAGTGACAGTTTAAAAATTGCTGCAGTCGTAATTCCTAATATAGCAAAAATTTGAACAAAATATAAATGCCATTTTTGAAAGGAAGGTTTGTTTTTTATTTTCGAAAATTTACTTTTTCAAAATTTTAGTGTTTGACACTATAAAAAAATAAAATAAGAATAAAATAGGAAAATTCATGTCACAGCTTATTTCGTACAGTCTCTTTAAGTTCAAACTAAAAACAAAGTAAGTTGATTTTAATATTTAGTATGACATCCCTTAGCGTTAATGATAGCCTGGAGTCTATTTGGCATTGAATCCACCAATTTTTGAGTGATGTCTGGTGTGATTTTTTTCCATTCCTCCATCAGTACCTTCTTTAGGTCTTGCTTATTAGAAATCTTGTGTGTTCTTATTTTATTGTCCAAAATAGACCAAAGATTTTCAATCACATTCATGTCAGGTGACTGTGGTGGTGGAGACATCAAGTGTGGGCAGTTCCAAATAAGCCAAGATTGCACAATCCCAGATTTATGTTTTGGGTCATTATCTTGGTAGTACCCAAATTCTTCCCGCAAATCCAGTTTGTCTGCACTTTGAAGTAAATTGTTTTTCAGAATCTCGAGGTACTTCATTTTGTCCATTGTCCCCTCAATAAAAACCAATTCACCTACTCCGGCTGCTGACATACAGGCCCAAACCATCACGCTACCGCCACCATGCTTCACTGTGGGCTTAAGGTTCTCCTTGTTTAGCTCGGTATTCGCTTTACGCCAAACATATGACATTCCGTCCGAACCAAAAATATTAAACTTAGACTCATCCGCGAAAATAACGGTATTCCAGAACGCAGGAGTCTTAATAATATGCTCTTTGGCGGAGTCAAGTCGGCGTTGTATATTCATTTTTGAAATGAATGGTTTCTTTCGGGCTACTCGACCGTTCAAGTCATGATTGCGCAGCACACGTCGGACAGTTTCAGCACTGGATGATTTCCTATTTCACGCTGAACCTCTGCAGCCAACTTCGGAGCGGATAACTTTGGATTTTTCTTAATTTTTCGTACAATATAACGCTCGTCTGATGCGTTGAAAATCTTATTAGGTGCTTCTCTGCCCTTGTTCTCCAACCGATTTTCACGAACGAAGCGTTGAATGATGTATTGGACAGTTGAGGCACTTAAATTTGTCATTTCAGCAATTTTTCGCACACTCTGACCTTTCCTAAAATGGTTAATTACCAGTTTACGCTGTTCCATCGTTGTACGACGCCCATAACGCTAAATGTTTAATTTACAGCACTTTAACTATTTAAAATAATAATAATAAAAATTGTTATAATAGTTAAAAAGGTCCAAAAACTCATACAATTCAAAAAAACTTTGTAACTGCGCGGCAGAATGAAACTTACTTACATTGAAGTTTGTGTACGAAATAAGATGTGAGCTGAAAATCAGCTGATCAATAGTTTTTCTTTCTTGCATGACAAAAAGAACAATTTTTGGGGTTCCCCGTTTTCTTATTAGGTTTACTAAACACATACACAGACATCTACATTCAAAACTTATCGATAAGTTTTTTAGTTTCGATGTTACAGCCATGTACATAAAAATATATACACTGTACGAAATAAGCTGTGAGCCACTGTAAGTTACACATATTTTAATGAATTCGGAATAAACAGTGACTGGCAACTGTCGTTACACTGGCTTATATAAAACCAATCAAACAAACTAAAAGCATTAGTTCAATAGTAAATCTAAACTGTATAATTGATTTTGAATTACTTTTTACAACACAGTTTCTAGTTAAAGTTTTTCACTCGCTCTATGCATACTTAAAAAACCCGTACATCAATTGTAGGACATCACAAAACTTATTAAAGGATGCATTTTTGTATAAATATATATATATACAAATGAAAAAATACTATATTTGATACATATGGACCGAAAAAATGAAAAGTGGGATATATGAATTCAAGTTCAGTGATGGTAAATGTGATAGCAATTATACTAATCCACTAATACTGAGCAACAGGCTAATGAAGGCAACCGTGTTCCTATTTTTATATTGTGGTTCCCATTGTGGATAAAGTTATTTAAGTGACAATCCCCATACTAATTGGAGATTTTAAGATTTTTATATGTTACTTAAAACTTTCAAAAACAGTCTAGATGTTTTGTTGTGAGTTTTTTAAATGCCACAAATTTTTTAAAATATTAGGTGTAGTAAAAGGAAATCGCTAGATGGCGTTGGAAAGATAGGATTTCGTACTAAATAAACTTTTAAGACAGTTTTGTGATTGCTTGACTCAGTAATGTTTGAGCACGCGTCAAAGATGGACACCAGTAAAGAGAAAATACGCCATAATTTACAGTTTTTCTTCGATAAAAGCGAAAACGCAAGCCAGACGGCTGAAAATGTGAATAGTGTTTATGATCCTGATACTGTAACAGCCAATCACGTGCAATTTCGGTTTCGTCGATTCCGTTCCGATAATTTTGATGTCAAAGATGCACTACGCTCTGGAAGGCCAATTGTCGAAAAAATCGATAAAATAATGGAAATCATTGAGTCTGACCGTCATGAAAGCACTGTTTCTATTGCCCAGGAGCTAAACATTGCACAAAATCCCTTTGGAACCATTTAAATAAATAAAACCTTCAATTTAATGCAAAAATAATGGATTGCCTCCAGTCGGATACTGTGGTCCTCCGTTGGTTTTTTCTTACGGATTCGGATTTAGTGACCCAAAATCCATAGATTGCTACTACTCTAGTCCGTCGGACATACTACTTTTGTTTATTTGTTTATTTTTTTTGTTTGTTTGTTGAACTGTGTAATTTGGAATTTCTCATTTTCTTTCCATTTGAACTGTATTTTCTTCGTTGTTTTTGCCACCTTATTGGAAGAGGATAATCATAGATATGAATAATGAATGTTTATTGTGATAATTTAATGAAAAATACTAAGGTTGGCTTTTATATTTTTTTTAAGTGTAAACTAGTACGTTTTCGTCAAATCTGACATTTCCATTGGAAAGTTTGACAGTTTTTAGCATAAGCGAACTCATAACATTTTGATGTACAAACACTATTTGTGTTGTTTACAGTGACTTGAAAAATTAATCTCGGTAAAAACATGGATTGAACTTGTGATCATTTTCCAGCTATGATTTTTTACGATTTTCGAAGTGAATTATCTCAACAACAAGTGAATATTCTCAACAACAGATGAAGCACCAACCCGCCAGACATTTTATAACTGGTTTAACGAATTCAGGCGTGGTCGGCGTTCGCTGAAGGACGAATTTCCTGAAGGTCGTCCAAAATCGATCCTTGTGCCAGAAACCACCAATGTGCGTGAACTGATAATGAAAGATCGTCATGTGACATACCGTGACATATGTGACATGTACTGAGTTGTACTTCAACTATCGGTCACAAGTGTCGTTGACGTGCTCTTGCCGAAACTGCAAAAAGTCCTTAAATAAGCGTTCCGGGGAGCTAAGATACATACGCGGTACTGGAAGAGGAGGCGACTGCACACACTGCGTTGTAGGCTGCTGCTGTCCTGTACCGGATTCATCGTCATTTACAAAAACTTAAAAACATATTTCTTTGAATTTGTTGTAAAGTTTCCATTTTGTAAGTAATCCGAAAATTTAGCTTAGCACGTGTTGACAATCAGCTGACTCTGTCTCACAAATACCGGGCTAGTACTACCAAGTTAGCACTAGCATTGTGCTGCCAGATCACAAATAATTATTTACAAATATGAATTTTAAAAATACACCACCACCTGGAGGTGGCCAACAATTTGGAAAACAAGAAAATAACACAAACCGATCTTTTCAATATGAAGCTGAAATTAAAAACTTGTCACAACAATTACTAAATATGCAAACAATCTGCGCTAAATTAATTAATGAATTAAAACAACTATAATCAGAAAATGGCAAACTAAAACTTAATACAACTGCTAGTATTATAATACTAACATTGCACAGCAAAATAAAAATGATCCTCTTGAACAATACGAAAATATATAAAATAAACACACAAGATCCAAATTATTATAGAAAAATAACAAAGTTTTTATCAACACAAAACATTTCATGGTACACTTATGAAAGCAAGCAAACAATAAAGGTAATAGCAAAAAATCTTCACCATTCGAGTAATCTTACTGAAATATTGTCAAATCTTCAAAAACAAGGTTTAAAAGTCATTAATGAAGTTAATAAACTAAAATGGAAAATTAAAGAGTCACTGGACATGTTCCTTCTCACCTTTGAATCAAATGAAGATTTAACAAAATATTTGAAATAAAAACAATTTTGCACGCTGTTGTTAAAATGCAAATTATGCCAATCTTTTGGGCATACGCAAAACTACTGTGGTAAGCAGCCACGAGGCGTAAAATGTGCATGGAATCATAAAACAATTGAATGCTCAAAGCCAAAGGAACATATACCAAAGTGTTGCAACTGTGAACAAGCACATTCCGTTAGCTACAGAGGCTGCACAGTAGCCAAAGAGTTACAAAAAATACGAGATAAAAAGATCGGACATCGAAGGAATAATACTGAGACTGAGAGTTCAACTTAAGCAATCGATAAAAACACAGCTAAAACCAACACAAATTCAACGTCAGATACAAAAAGGCTAATTGGAGGCCCAAGCAGCACCACAGTGGTGAAAAATACTTTTTCACAGGTGGTAAAGAACAGTAAAGTTGTCTCCATGCAAGAAGAAAGCATGTTATCAAAAATACTAGAAAAACTTACAGCAAAACAAGAATTTAACAAAACTCTAGAGCAAAGATGAAAAATTTACCGAGCATCTTCTCATGACTAAATTCTTCAAAATAAGCTACGCCGAAATAATGCGAACGGCCTCATAAAGCACCACATAATTTGGAAATGACACTCAATTCAGAAAAAATTGATATTTGTTTAATAGCCGAGGCGCATTTTACCAAACAATCTTATTTTAAAATTACAAATTTTGAAACATATCACACAATACACCCAAGCAACTGCGCACGAGGCTTTAATCATCAAAAGCAACTTTAAACATTACGAGCAAGATAAACTAAGCACAGACGAATTTCAAGCTACTGCTGTAGCAATAAATGCTAGAAACGAATTAGCACTGACAGCTTTATAAAGTCACCAAGGCATCAAATCAAATGGGACCAATATGTGCAACGAATTGAATATCATAAAACTAAATTCATAATGGGAGGCGACTTCAATGCAAAACACGCCCATTGGGGATCCAGGCTAACAACAACCAAAGGAAGGGAGCTCTTCAAGGCTCTTTAAGTAACAAAGTGCAGCACCGCTTCTACACGCCCACCAACTCACTGGCCATCTGACCCAAAAAAAATTACAGATCTCATAGATTTTTTCATTACACAAAAAATATCCAGTACATATATAAGAGTGGAAAACGGAATAGAATATCAGACCACTCACCAATCTATTTAATTTTTAGCGAAAAAGTAACTTTAAGAGAACCAATTCTTAAACTATCACACGAATACAATGACTGGGAGTATTTCCGTAAAATATTAAAGGATTGTGAAGACAGCACGCTGACAATCGATACAACATAAAAAGTAGACGATGAAGTTTTAAACCTAACAAGAGAAATACAACATTCTACTTGGTCCAGCACTTCCTTTTCGCGGAAAATATCTACAGGCCATAAGTATACAAAAGAAATCAAAGAAATGTTATTAAAGAAGCGAAAAATAAGACGCATATGGCATCAATCAAGGTCACCACATAATAAAGCAATATTAAATAAAGCGATAAAAGATCTTATTCGTAAAATTAAAGAATACATAAATCAATCGCTTGCTAACTATCTACAACAGCTAAACAATAAAATAGATTCAAATTGTTTACTATGGAAATGCACAAAAAATGCTAAGCCACCTACTATTCAGAATGCACCAATTAAAACAGCTAATAACGGATGGGCAAAAACAAACACCCAAAGGGCAAACGAATTTTCCAACTACCTTGCCGAGATCTTTACTCCTAACAATGGATCATCACCAGTACCCGACACAGACAGCAAGAATGATACTGATATAACTCCCACAACCGAAGCCGAAATATGTGATGAGATAAAAAAGTTAAAGCATAAGAAGTCTCCTGGGTTTGATCCCAGGAACGCTTGCTTTATGCTGCAATACTTCCCGATCTATTCGTAAACAGCTGATGTGATAATGTTTATCAAACCGGGCAAATCACCACACGACGTAGCACCATATCGACCTATATCGCTACCATATTTCCCATTCTATCGAAACTCTTAGAAAAACTGCTAGCGACGCGTATCAACAATAATGTTGAAGACAAAAAGCTGATACCAATACACCAATTCGGATTTCGCACCAAACATTCAACTATTGACCAAAGACACACAAAAACGCCTACCATTGTAAATGAATTTGAGGAAAAGAAAGTCTGCTCAACTGTTTTTCTTGATGTACCAAAAAGGTTTGATACAGTTTGCCATGTAGGTCTGGTTAAAAAAATGAAAGCTAACCAACCATTTCAATATTTGAAGAACATATCTGTTCGTGTCAAACATAAAGATTAATTTTCAGAACTAAGAGAGATTAAAGCTGGAGTTCCTCAAGGAAGTGTGCTAAAACTTCTTTATCTTCTTTTTACACATGATCTACCTAACAACAAGAACTGCTACATTTGCCGATGACACAGCAATCCTAACAGTTGGAAAGACTGAAATGGAGTCTAAAGCGCAATTGCAGCTTGCCATCAATGAAATTTACAACTGAACAGTCAAGTGGACTATCAGACTAAATGAAACAAAATCAGTACACATCAACTTCACATATAATAAAGTTAACCATTTCCCAATATACACAAATGGCATTAACATTCCGTACTCCGATACCGCAAAGTATCTAGGGGATTCAGCATGGGGCTGCACCAACTCCTATAATATATTACAAATACAAAGATTTCAAACCAAAGTACTTAAGTGTGCCGTTGGTGCTCCATGGTACATCCGAACCCAAGATCTGAAACGCGTTTTAGAAATTCACTCAGTTGCAGCAGCAATAAACAAAATTGCAAAGTCACACACGGCCCGACTAAGCATGCATGTGAACAGTGAAGTATCCATTCTTAATAACAACACTAAATGGAAACAACAGTTAAAACAAAAAAATCCTCAAGATTTAAACTCTTAAATAAACAAAAACTCGTTACAACAAAATTAGATGTAAATAGCTCGTTAGTTGATTTATATATTTTAAATAGTTGCAATGTAAAAGTAAAAATAAGAAATAAAAAAATATGACATACCGTGATATAGAGGCATCCTTGGGCTTTAGTTCCACCACCGTGGAATTAATGCCCAAAGGTGCCTTTATGGAGAATACTTGAAAACAATAAAACCATTTTTGATGATAACCAAATGCATTTTCATGCTTAAAAAAATAATATAAAAGGCAACCATCGTATAACTGTTGCTGAAATGTTATACTCATGTATTTTGCTATGCGGCAAATAAATTCCATAATGAGGAATGCATATAAAAACTTATTTTTAAACTACATAAAATTCCACATTTAGTATACATTTAGTATATTTATATTTTTAAATATCATAATTTAATGATCACTTACGATCTCTCGAAGAATGTAATACAAAATATGGAAACGTATTTTTTAAATTTAAAAAGAACGAGAACTACTATAGTCTTTCATAAACACCATGACTGACCACTGTTGCCGTCACTAACTTATACTGAGTGAATTTTATGGATTATGGATTCTCCATTTAGGGGTTTTCAAACATTTCTCCAAACTAAGGTATCTTTTGAATAGATAATATATTTGATATATCTATGATAGACAGATAGATAGATAGAGGGTGCCGTAGCTCAGTGGTTAGTATGTTCGCCTTCTCCTCTGTAGGTCGTGGTTCAATCCCCGGCTGATGCATAACAAATTTAATATCGATAAGATTTTTCTTTCGAACGGTACCCACCTGTCGGCAAGCAATTGGCAATTCTTCTGACAGTAACAACTTGCCATGAAAAAGCTTCTAAAAGAACTCTGTGACAAAGCTCAGAAAAAGTGATGTCACAAGTGTTCTGCCGTTCGGAACCGGCTAAAATAAGTAGTTCCCTTCTAATATTGTCCAAAATTTAAGACGCACAACAGTAATGGAAGAGAAGCTCGGCCAATGAGCCCTTTGGGGCTTTAAGTGCCATATATTTATTTTTATTATGATAGACATTAGTATCAATGAGTCACAATTTGATTTTAAAATTCTTACATCTGATATTTTTATTCCATAACAAGTTTTTTCTGTAGCTTCAAAAATATACTTCGGTACAGCATGCAACAAGAAGATGATTAAAAAAATTAAGAACTATTGTATTATAGATTATTCCGTAGAAGATTTGTCATATGAAAACGACTAAAAATAAATCCTATTTTCATACTTTTTCTTCGATTTGTCGTAATAATTTAATTACAAATACACTTCTTAGAAACAAGATGGAATTCAAAAATACCAGCTTGTCAAGAAAGCGCTCGCTCCTCACTTAGGTTTTACATCAGTATAAAAAAGTGCAGTTACTTTTAATTTGAATTTTGAAGAATGTTCAGTACGTTTTAATGATGTGTTATGGTTCCAACGTGTTTCTTTTATCAGTACATAACTTAATAATACGCAAGTGTAAAGTAACATTCAAGATTTAAAGCACCCCTTCTATTTGGATAGCTTTATATACATAGAGAATTTCACGCTCTTTCAAGTGGGTTTTTCCCCAAGATTATGTGGTTAAAATTTAAGTAACCAGATTAACAAGTAAATTTTTAATATATCTAAAGCACTTTTCTTTCAAATAATTACCCACCTGTCGGCAGACAATTGACAATTCCTCGGCAAGAAGTGATGTCATAAGGTTACATATATATATATATATATATATATATATATATATATATATATATATATATATATATATATATATCTATATATGTATGTATATGTATATATATATATATGTATATATATACATATATATATATATATATAAATATATATATATATATATATATATATATATATAAATATATATATATATATATATATATATATATGTATATATATATATGTGTATATATATATATATATATATATATATATATATATATATAAAATTAAATATAAATTTAAAAAATACGTGTCTTTTTGTTGATTTGAACCCGGGCCTTTCCGATGCGAAGCTTATGTCTAACCACTGGGCTAATACGCTATGAACGCAGGCGTTGGCTAAATAGCAGTTTTCCTCGAATAATTTTATGCGATGGGTAGATAATAATGAGGGTGATAAATATAGCAGAAAATGTGTACGCGAGAAGGTCATAAAAAGTCACACGTACACAAAATCCCATATCAAATAACTCCAAAAGGCAGAAGACTATGCTCAATCATCACTAGCCACGGCTACGATGTAATCTCAAATAGTCAACCGACATATTGGCCTACGGACAAGAGGAAGATACCCGATCTCATAGACTTTGGAGTCGCCAAAGGTTTGCAGATGGAAAATATCTCCACAGAGTGCAATTATGATCTCTCATATGATCACTCACCCACTGTAATATCTATAAAATCACCAAGCCCCCAAAGCAATTGCGTTAGAAAGAAAATAGACTGGTTGAAGTTCAAGAAATATGTAAATTATACATTCAGAAATGGACACGATGTAGACTCAGCACTCGAAGAATTCAACCAGTTGCTCTCATTAGCTCTCAGCTCAGCCACCTGCACAAGGGTATACAAGCAATCAAACTATAGCCCATACACACCAGCTGATATTGAATTGCTAGTAAGACAAAAAACAAGACTCCGAAGGAAATGGCAAGAATTCAGATCACCGAATCTGAAAACACAGCTACAGCACTGCACTCGAAAATTAAAGCAAGCAATAAAAACAACAAAGAGTTGGAAGATCACATAGCCAAATTAACACCTGGTGAAGCGTCAGACTACTCTTTGTGTAAACCAGCAAAAAACTCAAATCGGCCAATTCTCACTGATTCCCCCATCCGTTTGAGTGACGGTAATTGGGCTAGAAGCAACTATGAGAAGAGTTTGGCTTTTGTAAACCACTTAAAAAGTGTGTTTACACCCAATCCATCTTCTTCACAGTCTTCATTACCAAAACTAACTTCTCAACCTTGCTCAATAACGTCAAAATTAAAAAAAATGACATATTCAAAGCTATTTATAAAGATTTAAACCCAAAAAAATCACTTGGTCCAGATAAAATTACCGGTAAAATGATAAAAGAGCTACCTCAGGCTTCAGTAATTCATCTGATGCACTATCCCAAATGCTTGAAAACTTCAAAAATTATTATGATAGAAAAACCAGGAAAAGACCCTTACTGTATCTATTATACACTTCAGATATGCCTAACAATAACTATACATTCATATCGACTTTTGCTGATGATGCGGCAATATTGTGCTCTCGCTCTAACCCCATAGAAGCTACTAAACTCCTGTAGACTCATGTCGATTCTCTCGAAATCTGGTTAGCAAAATGGCGCATAAAAGTCAATAAATCAAAGAGCGTACATGTAACCTTCACACTACGGATAGATACATGTCCCCCACTTAAAATAAATGACCAATCAGTTTCACAATGTTCCTCAACAAAGTACTTGGGTATTCACCTCGACAGAAGGCTGAGCTGGAACAATCACATAGAGGCAAAGACAACTCAGATGCAGTTTAAAATTAATCGGTTATGGTGGCTGTTACACAAAAGCTCAAAGTTGAATCTCGAATACAAAGTGCTATTATATAAAGCAATCCTGAAGCCAATCTGGACTTATGGTATTCAGTTATGAGGCACCGCATCTCCCTCATATATCGAAAAATTGCAGCGAATACAATCCAAGTGTCTGCGAGTTATTGTAAACGCGCCTTAGTATATGATGAACGTTAACATCCATCGAGATTTAAATGTACCCACAATTTCTGACGAAGTTGCAAAGTCCTGCAGAAGCTACATTAAAAAATTACACAACCCTCCGAATCCCCTTATTAGGCAGTTGTTGCTGAGCACAGGCCATCGTCGACTAAAAGGAAATAACACACTGAATGCGCGGTGCAATTGCTAAATCTCGCGACAACAACAAATTGTGATGGAACAACGGGTATATCACATAATTTTAAGTTAGTTTGTAAGATTTGAAAACTTATTGTGAGTTTCTACGAATGGTAGAAAGATTCAATAAATCTTTTGTATTTAAAAAAAAAAAATATCTAATAAAGTATCTTATATGTATGTGGATAATGCTCGATGCGCAAATATGCGCATATTTGATTTTAGAATTTTACTCTATACAGTACTTTTTTGTCGTTTTTAGTAACACCTTTTTGTCTGGTTTTACTATTTTTTCCCTCAGTGTATATAAATGATTATTTTTTAACTCCATTTATTTTGCATCTATCCATTGGATATTTAGCAGTAATTAATAATATATACATTTTATTTTGTAGAGGAAGCAGCCACTGCTGTACCCGTTATTAACTAATACTAATAAAATTTATAATTTACAATACATAATGTTGTGGGTGCGGTAGCTCAGTGGTTAATGCGTTTTCCTTCTGATCTGTAGGTCGTGGGTTCAATCCCCAGCTGAAGCATAACCAAATTTAATATCGAAAACATTTTTCCTTCGAACGGTACCCACCTGCCGGCAAAAATTGGCAATTTTTCCGGCAGTAACAATTTGCCAAAAATGGTTCTTAAAAGAGCTCTGTGACAAAACTAAGTTAAAGTGATATCACAACGGTTCGGTCATTCGGAATTGGCTAATATAAGTAGGTTCCTTCTAATGCTGTCCAAATTTACCACGCACAACAGTATTGGAAGAGAAGCTCGGTGGTATCACAATGGGCAATTCTGGCCTAAGTGTGTCCTCTCAGAGAGAGGGCAACCACATAACCTAACTTAACCTAATACATAATGTTTCATTATATTATTAGGGATATACACGAAATATATTTTTAATTCCTTTGCTCTTTGTTACTGTATCATAGTACAATACTTTATGAATTTCATATTCTTACTCTGTTTTTTGAATTAAAATTATATTGTTTTGACTATGGAATTTGTGCTGTCTTATATTAACATAATAAATTTTAATAAAACATAGTTGGCAGCGCGAAAAACTGGTTGTAGTGACAACGAACAGACGATATAACGCAAAAAGTTGACGTGTTTGAACGCCTGAATGTGACACAGGCGCAAAGACTGACACCGTTTTATATAATACGGGGATTAATGTTTTTATATTCACAAATTTACTTTCGAATAAGACCTCATGCTTTTATATCTTGGGCGGAAATAAGTTAAAGTGAATTGGGGTCGGAATTATGTTTTGCAATTTTAAACAACTGATAGCCCTCGCCTTCTATCCTTATGCAAGGTTAATATTGTGTATATGATATATCAGAAATTTTACAAAGGGTGTTGCACATCTTCCTGTTATTTGATTACTCTCATTATTTATAAAATATATTGTATACTGTACGTGTAACGTATTCTCATATCTAGAGGAAGGGACCGTCCATAGTTTCAAGTTGAAAAATAACCTACACGCATATAAATCAGTGATGGCATTTAACATCACACGTGAAGACCAGCTGTTTTTTGTCTTAACACAGACACGAGCCTACCGACATGGCGAAAGCTTTCAGCTAGTATCGAACATCCGTGTGATGAGGTTGTGGTCGCGCTTGTTGTATTAAAAATGTTCGACAACCAAATAGATTACACTTTATTGTTTATGCTTATGATATGGTTATT
The DNA here is from genome assembly GCA_963854835.1 of Megamerina dolium. Taxonomy (NCBI): domain Eukaryota; kingdom Metazoa; phylum Arthropoda; class Insecta; order Diptera; family Megamerinidae; genus Megamerina; species Megamerina dolium. The sequence continues at coordinate 51,075,785 of OY978530.1, forward strand.
CACATCACACAATAGTATGAGTGTACCCATCACTGATATAAATGCATAGATAATGTTCTTGTTCCGTTGAATTTTTTTTGTACCTGCCTACATAAAGCTATTGTTCTGATTTAATTCTATAATTCACCCATTCATTCATATGTAAAAAAAAAAATTTAATTCATATGTATGTTTGTATATTCACCACAATTTCTCATTTTTCCTTTATGCTACTGCTTGTTAATCTTTACAGCGTAAGTGTACAATTCTAGAAACTCTGAAAGAACTGAGCATCATCACATACAAACTTGAAAAATTGCACACTTATTATCAAAGGAGAGTGTACATAGTCATAAAGGTAAGTCGCGACCATTTATCTTAAGGGTGATCCCTTCACCGATGATTTGCTCCAGTCCATGGTGTAATTATGCAGGTAGGGCAATTGGAAAACTTTGCCTGTTGTTTTTTTACTTACTCTCCCTTTCGTCTCTGCCGCATGTGTTTGTCATCTTATCCTACTACTTCTTTTGTGAGAGTACCTACGCAAAACATCTCGCTGGGATTGCCATATTATGTATAATTATACTATGCTTCATTCGTTAATGTGTTTTCAAAAATCGTAAGCATATTGATGAAATTTTCATATACCATACGCAGACAACGAACAACATCTTTGCGAGGAATATACACACATGGTGGGTAGGGTCAAAAAGTTTATATTGTCGTTTATGAATTAATTTGCCACTACACAGTTGATAATGTATACATAGTAGAGCATACACACCTACTATGGCATTTGGGTTTCGTGGTGTTCGAGTATTTGGGTAAACTATTTATATAAAGTGAGTGCAATAGCTTTGCGGTATTTCCTGTAGAATCTAAGCGTCGATGTTGCAACTCTTTTTTTTTATTAAGGAAAAAGTCCCATTTTGAGCTTAATTTTCAATTTCTGGAGAGTAAGCTGACCTCAGCTGATTTCTCATTTTTTATTGGAAACAAATGCAAACAAACAAAAAAGAATTTATTAACAACCACAAAAATACGAAGCACATGTTTCAAGCAATATTTCCCCTACTTTCTCCATTACCGCGAGAACCTCAAAGCTGTTCAAACAGAAACTTGCCTTAATTTATTCCTCCAAAGAAGCCTTTTCGAGATATTAGCGAAAAACGTGATTTTTAGCGCTATTTTCAGTTACTGGCAAACATGTAGAAAACGGTTTATCCCTATAATATAATTAGCACATCTTTCGAGAAGTGTAATCCTCTTCTTTTCGACGATGGACAGCTTGTGCCAATCAGATCAAATTTGACGGATTTAAAAAAATTTTTGAAAATTACTCATTTTCAGTTGTTTCATTACCATGAAAAAAAAAATATTTTGTATATTTTTAAGATTGTAGGTGAAAGATAATTTTATGGCAAAAATGTTAATTATAATTTTGCTAAAATCAGACGAGAAGTGCAGAAGCTAGAAAGCATTAAGTAAAGATAGGTAAATGTGATTTTAGACATAAAAACGTTTGAATATTGTATGTACTAACGATTTGCCGCATATAAATATAAAACTATCGAACTAAAACCTAGTACGTAAGGGTTGTCTTAGCAGATAACTATTGCAATATATTTGAAAATGGGCTGAATCGGGTGGAAACCTCGCCTACATCCCATACAAAAATGTGGTTATACTGCTAAAACAAACCTTACGTACTAAATTTCTGTTAGATAACTATATATATATATATATATATATATATATATATATATATATATATATATATATATATATACATACATATATATATATATATATATATATATATATACATATATATATATATATATATATATATATATATATATATATATATATATATATGCACTTTTATTATTAACCCTAAAAGGGTAACTTTCTGTCGATAAAATAATGGAAATGGTCGAGTCTGACCGTCATGTAAGCACTGTTTCTATTGCCCAGGAGCTAAACATTGCACAAAAAACCGTTTGGAACCATTTATATAAGACTGGATACAAAAAAAAGCTCGATGTATGGGTGCCATACGAGTTAACGAAAAAAAACCTCATGGATCGAATTTTCATCTGCGAGTCTCTGCAGAATCGCAACCAAATCTATCCATTTTTGAAGCGGATGGTTACTGGTGATGAAAAGTTGGTCACTTACGACAATGTCAAGAGAAAACGGTCGTGGTGGAATCGCGGTGAGCCGGCGCAAACTGTGGCCAATCCAGGATTGACGGTCAGGAAGATTTTGGTGTTTGTTTGGTGGGATTGGCAGGGAATCATCTATTATGAGCTGCTCCTCTACGGCCAAACTCTTAATTCAGACCTGTACTGTCAACAATTGGACCGTCTGAATGAAGCAATCGCCCAGAAGTGTCCAACTTTGTCCAATAGGAGAGAAATTGTGTTCCATCAGGACAACGCCAGGCCACACTCACCGATAGTGACTCGCCAGAAGCTCCAGGAGCTTGGTTGGAAGGTTT
>OY978530.1:51080766-51283266 GCA_963854835.1 Megamerina dolium
ACAATAATTAAATTACTTAGTTTTAGACTTTGTAAATAGACTTTTGCCAATATGAAAAGATTCGATGGTTTACCCACACGTGAACATGCAAAGCATAATTGGCCATGGAAGAAACATGGATTTTCTAAGTCCAGGCCACAAATGCACACAAATAGTCATAGCGTGTGCTAAACGAATCGGAAATTGAAGCCGTTTGAATGGGATTATTGTACTCCTTTATGGTATCAATGGGATACGTGGTAACGGAACGATTTCTCCCTTAAATTTTCCGTTCAAAATGGTTGCTTCAATAAGATTTCCGGTGATCCGTTTGATTACCAAACATGTGCCGTTGCATAATCTAAGTGAGTTTAAATTGCAAAGCAGAATTATCGGCGAACCAATCTTCAATCAAAGGTTATGTTGTGGCATTCGTGGCATAAAAATTCAGTTCGATAATTTACTGCTTCGTTTACATCACCAACAATGCCGATTAATTTGAAAGACATCAGTTCGACTGGTAATGACTGTTGAATATGAAAGTTAATTTCGTCAACATCAACATTCCTCACTGACAAAATAGCACATTCACGGAGCAAATTATGGTTCAAGTAATTATTGGCCGGGAAGACACTCTCAATTAATCCACGTCTTGAATTAAAGATAGTGCAGAAATTGTTTGGCAATTTGAAGCATTGTGTTTTTGAGTGTAGTTCTAATATCCAGCAATTGTTTAGAAAATAGTTCAGAGTGAATAACTGGTAATGTCTGTCGGAAATCATATAATCTAATGACAACTTGAGCGCCGAATGTGCCGTTCGTCCACTATCTAAAAAAATGGCAGCAATGCCTGATCATGCAATTGCTAAAGCAATATGTTGCTGGGAACGTATTTTCGCAAGAATAAGTGATTTAAAGACGTATTTTCGGTTCCACCTGGTGCATCCATAAAGAAAAGGCCGTCTTGTTTAGCAGCATAACTCGGTCATAAATGCTTTTTTGTTAGGCAATCATTAGTAGCTCATTGTTCGCTATAAATGTAACTACGTCAACATTGCTATACTGCTTTCCTCGCTGCATGTCACTGTAAAATAATTCAGCGACCAGGCGATGGCATACCGTAATGATAAAGTAGCCAATTTGAAATTAGAATACACATATCCTCGAGCGACACTAATGCTTCATTTAAACTTTTCTGCAACAATGCAACAACTGTTAATACTTAGATGGAATGGTTTTCGTACCTGGAAGCACGAACTGAGTGCAACACTGCAACAAAATGAAATGTAAACAGTGAGCAGCGCTGGAAAATTTATATCTAGGTTCATTTGTTTTTATTTCGGTAGATGTTCGAAAAATAAAATGATTTGTGAAATATCTAATGAAAGTTGTTGTTTTATTTCCGGAAAATGTATTTTAACGAAATTTTAAAAATAATTTTAATTTTCATGATGAAGCGATCAAAAATGGTGCATATATACTAGTGATGAGTGATTTTTCACTATCGATGATTTAATCACCGTGGTTGAAAAATCGCTATAGTAATTTCGACTATTAGTCTACAAAAAAAGTGATTAGTGATTTTAGTACTAATATGATATTTCGCTGTTAGTTTCAGAATGGCCATAGTGATTTAGACTGCTAGATAACAGTAACAGTGATTAGTGATTTTTGTACTAATATGGTATTTCGCTGTTAGTGAACAGAAGAAGCAAATGGTAATGTTTTTGCTAACATTGTACAAGAGGTAATTTTTCTACTAGCATGATATTTCGTTGTGAATAAAATCGCAATTGATCTAAATAATCACATTCACTCTTTTCAATGAACCATATGCTCGTTTCGAATTCGAGTATGAACATGTATATTCGTTCGCTTTTAAAGTTGTAACACCAACAACATACAACAAAATAACAAAGTTTTTGGTTTCGAGTCGTTCGGGTATGAAGATATAGAAGCGAACTTGTTATTGTACACATACACAACAACAACAATCATATAAAATTATCAATAATTACAACAGTTGAAGTTGTTGTTGTTACGAAATTTAATTAAGCACCACACCATCCATATATTGGAGGCGCGTAGTCAATTCTGGATAGGATTAGAGCTCGTATTAGTGTCCAAGGTAAAATTTATAAATTCAGATAAGCAATTAAATTGTTATTTATTTAACCCAAACATCGTGCTGCAGAACAGATATCTGAAGCCGAGTTAGTTAACTCAGGCATTTTTGATTTTGGTTGCCATTACTGACTTCTTTGCGTCATTTGTTATTTCAAATTGAATATATTCAGTTATAGCTGCTTGAATTTACAAAACTTTCGTAAATTTCGTAATGTTCTATTACAGTATTTTATATATACATACGTATGTTTCATTTCACACATATGTAGGAAAAGTCATCCACATCCTTATTTAAGATAACCACGTTTTAAACTTATCTGTTTTTCTAGAGCCGAAACTTAAACAAACGCTTTATAACTTAGCTCTGCAACCGTTCTGTAGCAACGCACTTAACAATTACTTCATCATTTCTTTAATTATTTATTAAAAATGTTTCACAGATGCAAGTACATACCTAAAAATTATGACATGAAGTTGAAAATTCACCCTACAAAATTGCTGGATTAAATATTTTATTTGCGAACCCTTGGTTAACTCCTAACCATTTGCTGTGAAAGCCAATTTATCAATTTAACCTGTACTGAGTAGGTACCTCAGTACAGGTTATAACTCGATATTATGCTTATATTATTAGTTATATTATACTGCTACATAACCTTGCCAAAAATGGGCGTGTCACGACTACTTCTTATTGGGACTCTCATACAAAGTTGCGGAAATAAAAAAAATTGTAGCCACCATAACTTACAAACTATTGGATTAGTATCATATTATAAGACCAACTAGACTCATAAGAAATGGGCTAGCCACACCCACTGTTTATAGTAGCCTCCACAAAAAATTACTGAATTTCTTTTAAATTGAAATAGCTGTGACTATGGTAATCTTCTATCTAGAGCAATCATAATTAATAGTTAGGTTAATATGGTAGTCGGAAATAATCTGGGGAAAAAATCAGTATGCCACGCCCACTCCTTTATGTGGCTCCCATACAAAGTCTAGGAATTAAAAACAAATTATTTACTTACAATCTATTTAGCGTAAAACAACCATATTTACGTTATCGATTGGCATTGTAAAGATAACTAGATTTGGAAGAAATGTGTAAGCCACACCCACTGATTGTAGTAGTCCCCATACAAAATTACCGAATTTCTTTTAAATTGAAACAGCTGTATCTTCGGCAATCTTTTGTCTAGAACAACCATAATTGACACTTAAATTAATATCGTAGTCGGAAATAATGTGGCATGAAACCAGGATACCACGCCCACTTAATGGCGCAACCATACAAAGTGGCGAAAATCAAAAAAAATTTAACCGCTATAACTTACGAACTATTCAGCGTAGGACAACCAAATTTATGGTGCGATTAATTAGATTTACAAGAAAGAGGTAAGCCATGTTCACTTTTTATATAGCTCCCATACTAAACCTCAGAATTATCTTAAAAACCTAATTTAATTTATTTCCTTTAAAACCCGCATAACTTACAAAATACTTCGTCAAAGTCAACCCTATTTCGGGTGTAGATTATATGATATGCAAAAATTGTTCCTCAAAAACTGGTGAGCCACGCCTACTTCTTAGCTCCCAAAGTAGTGGAAATAAAAGAAAAGTATGGATATTCAGCAAACTTTATATATATATATATATATATATATATATATATATATATATATATATATATATATATATATATATATATATATACAGTGGCTCACAGCTTATTTCGTACAGTGTATATATTTTTATGTACATGGCTGTAACATCGAAACTAAAAAACTTATCGATAAGTTTTGAATGTAGATATCTGTGTATGTGTTTAGTAAACCTAATAAGAAAACGGGGAACCCCAAAAATTGTTCTTTTTGTCATGCAAGAAAGAAAAACTATTGATCAGCTGATTTTCAGCTCACATCTTATTTCGTACACAAACTTCAATGTAAGTAAGTTTCATTCTGCCGCGCAGTTACAAAGTTTTTTTGAATTGTATGAGTTTTTGGACCTTTTTAACTATTATAACAATTTTTATTATTATTATTTTAAATAGTTAAAGTGCTGTAAATTAAACATTTAGCGTTATGTTCGTCGTACAACGATGGAACAGCGTAAACTGGTAATTAACCATTTTAGGAAAGGTCAGAGTGTGCGAAAAATTGCTGAAATGACAAATTTAAGTGCCTCAACTGTCCAATACATCATTCAACGCTTCGTTCGCGAAAATCGGTTGGAGAACAAGGGCAGAGAAGCACCTAATAAGATTTTCAACGCATCAGACGAGCGTTATATTGTACGAAAAATTAAGAAAAATCCAAAGTTATCCGCTCCGAAGTTGGCTGCAGAGGTTCAGCGTGAAATAGGAAATCATCCAGTGCTGAAACTGTCCGACGTGTGCTGCGCAATCATGACTTGAACGGTCGAGTAGCCCGAAAGAAACCATTCATTTCAAAAATGAATATACAACGCCGACTTGACTCCGCCAAAGAGCATATTATTAAGACTCCTGCGTTCTGGAATACCGTTATTTTCGCGGATGAGTCTAAGTTTAATATTTTTGGTTCGGACGGAATGTCATATGTTTGGCGTAAAGCGAATACCGAGCTAAACAAGGAGAACCTTAAGCCCACAGTGAAGCATGGTGGCGGTAGCGTGATGGTTTGGTATGTCAGCAGCCGGAGTAGGTGAATTGGTTTTTATTGAGGGGACAATGGACAAAATGAAGTACCTCGAGATTCTGAAAAACAATTTACTTCAAAGTGCAGACAAACTGGATTTGCGGGATGAATTTCGGTACTACCAAGATAATGACCCAAAACATAAATCTGGGATTGTGCAATCTTGGCTTATTTGGAACTGCCCACACTTGATGTCTCCACCACCACAGTCACCTGACATGAATGTGATTGAAAATCTTTGGTCTATTTTGGACAATAAAATAAGAACACACAAGATTTCTAATAAGCAAGACCTAAAGAAGGTACTGATGGAGGAATGGAAAAAAATCACACCAGACATCACTCAAAAATTGGTGGATTCAATGCCAAATAGACTCCAGGCTATCATTAACGCTAAGGGATGTCATACTAAATATTAAAATCAACTTACTTTGTTTTTAGTTTGAACTTAAAGAGACTGTACGAAATAAGCTGTGACATGAATTTTCCTATTTTATTCTTATTTTATTTTTTTATAGTGTCAAACACTAAAATTTTGAAAAAGTAAATTTTGGAAAATAAAAAACAAACCTTCCTTTCAAAAATGGCATTTATATTTTGTTCAAATTTTTGCTATATTAGGAATTACGACTGCAGCAATTTTTAAACTGTCACTGTACGAAATAAGCTGGGAGCCACTGTATATATATATATATATATATATATATATATATATATACATATGCAGGATATAATTTGGTCGGCCCTAGCCGACTGTAAGGTCATTTTTGTTATATCAGAAAGTATCTTGACAAAAATAATACCTACAATATTAACATTTTGTTTATGTGACCAGCTCTCTCTCTCTCTCTCTCTCTACGAGTTTTAGCTTAATCACTATAAGTTTTATGCCGTTAAAAGCGCATTATTATATTTCGATTACTTTGTGTGGATTAGACTAAACAGTTTAGCTATAAAATTGTTTTAAGGAGGTGATACTCCAAAAAACGCAAAATTACCGTTATCTCAAAAGCCTGTCTATACAAAAAAAATTTGTTTAACAATCGTGTTTATGCTCTATGGAGTAAAACGTTGCTACATATTGGTCCATTTTATATATCTAATATATTAGGTAAAAGGTGATAATGTGTACTTTAATGTGATAAGTCAATTTTGAGAATTATGGAAATAATGCATATGTTTAAAATAAAAATATTAAGATGGCATTGAGAATTGGATTCTCCATTAAATAAATAAAAAATATAAATAAGGAGGAAGTGGAAGCGTTTAGAAAGAACGTTGAGAACCTTTCTTCATTCACAAATCGAACATGGATCAAATACCAAAGCGCATTATACGTTTTAAACAATATAATAATTAATGGTTAGCGAATAAGACAAATTGCATAATTGGTAGCAAATGTAAAATCGTACTGAATTGTAGTGAGTTAGGTGATCGTTTAAAGAGAAAATTTGCCTCATATGTGTCTTCGGAGCAACAAAAAGATCTATGCTACCGTTTCACGCTGCTTCTACGATGCATTACGATCTTCAAATGAATCTGATATAAGATTTGTGCTGAAAGACTTACTTAAATCTCCAACTAGACCATCAAAAGTTAACAAAGCAATTATTTATGAAAGGAAAAATCCAATTGCGTTATCTCCTAAAGGAGGCTTGGTATTTTTATCAGAAAATAACTTAAGCAATCAACAGTACGTAAACTTGCGATTACTAAGCAAATCACGTAATTCCGACAGGTACCCTGCTTACAATAGGTTAATAGAATGCAAGCTTCATTGCAGGCCATAAGGAATAACGAATTCTGAATCTCAATTACACCTCTTAAATTGATATTATTTCGAATAAGATCGTTTGGCTTAAACGAACCATACATCTTTGAAGATCAATAAAAATTGAGTACGATAAAGAAATTAACGAACTCATTTTAGCTGAAAAAAATAAATTAGATTTCCAAATATCAGTCTACAGAAACAGTGATACAGAAATTATCATTAGCTATGATTTAAATATGATATTGATAGATGTCAAGGTTTTGAATATATTAACTTGAACAAATTCTTCTCAAGCATGTTCTATTTGTTCTATTTGATTTAAAATCTCCTGTTTTTTAGCCAAACTCTAACAACAGTACAGCGTCAGTCCATTACATGGATAAGATTTCTGGAATTTTTATTACATCTCTCTCATAGATTCCGGATAAAAAAAAAGAACCCGGAAGACTAAAATACCATTAAACATAAAAAATAAGAAATACAGAATCATTGTTAGAGAAAATGGGATTGCATACTGACAAACCTAAGTCAAATGGATGTGACTAAACAAACGACGGGAATACGGCGAGAAGACTTTTCGCTAATTTAGAACCATTTTCATTAATTATATTGATATCGATGTATTGAGGCATTTTCATGAGGCATTTTCATGGTTGCGCTTGAGTAGCAAGTGCCTGTTATATGAACTACAAATACAGCTGATATTAAAACTACACAATTAATTTAAAGACGACAGTATAAATGTTTTTATAACATCGTACTTTCATGCGAATTTTGCATCAACCTTAAAAAGTTCAATACTTTCTGTAGAGAGACTGCCGACTTTTATTATAAAAAGTATGGTGGTACCCAATGTTGGTAACAGTAAATAAAACTATAGTTCGTTCTGTGCAAATAATGGAGGCATCTCTAGTACCAATTGACTGCCTGGGCCAAAATGCATCAGAAGCAAGAAATAAGCTCTTCAAAAATGATCGCATTACTCATGCGAGAAAAAATTCACATAGTAAAAATATTACCGATATGTTTAATAGAACTATGGATTCTTCTGATCCTTTCTTATCAAGTCTGCTAAATTAATCGAACTAAAAATAGCGTACTCGAGTTTATATTTGATATTGAAATAGTAATTTGCAATGTTTAATGATAAGATATGTTTAAGTGCACTATATTCTAGACTAAACAAGGCGGTAACGCGTGCCTTTGTTTTCCAGCTAGCGTATCATTCAGCTATCCAGGCTGTACAAGAGGGCAACGAAAAAATCTTCTTGTAAGAGGAAGACCGAACTACACAGTTACTGTCAAATTGACAGTAATATTAGCCACACTAGAGTTTTCGGTTCAGATGGTATACTCGTACCTTTCGTGGTACAATTCCTACTTTTATTGTTATTTCATACAAAATGAAATTTTACATGAAAAGCAAAAGAAAGAAGATTGTAAGTATAAAATAGTAATGCAAAAAAAGACTACAAAATTATTTAAATTCTCTATTCGTATCTTACACAAGCAAGAGGTAGACCAGAAATAGAATGAAGTTTGTGTGTATATACCCATGCTTTACAGACTTTTGGATTTTTTATATATATTATTTTTTGTCTTTATTAACGAATTGACGAATTTTGGTTTTTAGGTGCTCAAGAGTTAAAGGTTTATCTGCATAAACACGGTCTTTCGCGTAGCCCCACAAAAAAAAGTCAAGCGGTGTCAAATCGCATGATCTTGGTGGCCACTTGATATCGCCACGACGAGAAATTACGCGGCCAGAAAATTTCTCTTGCAATAAAGCCATATTCGCTCGAGTTGTGAGGCATGTGGCACCGTCTTGTTGAAACCACATATTCTCTAAGTCGTATTCTTCAATAGCAGGCAAAAAAAAGTCGGTTATCATATGACCATAACGCTCCGAATTGACGGTGACAGTCGTTCCATCGTCGTTTTCGAAGAAGTAAGGTCCAATCACACCTCCAGTGATTGCAGCGCACCAATTAATGGTTAGCGAATAAGACAAATTGCATAATTGGTAGCAAATGTAAAATCGTACTGAATTGTAGTGAGTTAGGTGATCGTTTAAAGAGAAAATTTGCGTCAGATGTGTCTTCGGAGCAACAAAAAGATCTATGCTACCGTTTCACGCTGCTTCTACGATGCATTACGATCTTCAAATGAATCTGATATAAGATTTGTGCTGAAAGACTTACTTAAATCTCCAACTAGACCATCAAAAGTTAACAAAGCAATTATTTATGAAAGGAAAAATCCAATTGCGTTATCTCCTAAAGGAGGCTTGGTATTTTTATCAGAAAATAACTTAAGCAATCAACAGTACGTAAACTTGCGATTACTAAGCAAATCACGTAATTCCGACAGGTACCCTGCTTACAATAGGTTAATAGAATGCAAGCTTCATTGCAGGCCATAAGGAATAACGAATTCTGAATCTCAATTACACCTCTTAAATTGATATTATTTCGAATAAGATCGTTTGGCTTAAACGAACCATACATCTTTGAAGATCAATAAAAATTGAGTACGATAAAGAAATTAACGAACTCATTTTAGCTGAAAAAAATAAATTAGATTTCCAAATATCAGTCTACAGAAACAGTGATACAGAAATTATCATTAGCTATGATTTAAATATGATATTGATAGATGTCAAGGTTTTGAATATATTAACTTGAACAAATTCTTCTCAAGCATGTTCTATTTGTTCTATTTGATTTAAAATCTCCTGTTTTTTAGCCAAACTCTAACAACAGTACAGCGTCAGTCCATTACATGGATAAGATTTCTGGAATTTTTATTACATCTCTCTCATAGATTCCGGATAAAAAAAAAGAACCCGGAAGACTAAAATACCATTAAACATAAAAAATAAGAAATACAGAATCATTGTTAGAGAAAATGGGATTGCATACTGACAAACCTAAGTCAAATGGATGTGACTAAACAAACGACGGGAATACGGCGAGAAGACTTTTCGCTAATTTAGAACCATTTTCATTAATTATATTGATATCGATGTATTGAGGCATTTTCATGAGGCATTTTCATGGTTGCGCTTGAGTAGCAAGTGCCTGTTATATGAACTACAAATACAGCTGATATTAAAACTACACAATTAATTTAAAGACGACAGTATAAATGTTTTTATAACATCGTACTTTCATGCGAATTTTGCATCAACCTTAAAAAGTTCAATACTTTCTGTAGAGAGACTGCCGACTTTTATTATAAAAAGTATGGTGGTACCCAATGTTGGTAACAGTAAATAAAACTATAGTTCGTTCTGTGCAAATAATGGAGGCATCTCTAGTACCAATTGACTGCCTGGGCCAAAATGCATCAGAAGCAAGAAATAAGCTCTTCAAAAATGATCGCATTACTCATGCGAGAAAAAATTCACATAGTAAAAATATTACCGATATGTTTAATAGAACTATGGATTCTTCTGATCCTTTCTTATCAAGTCTGCTAAATTAATCGAACTAAAAATAGCGTACTCGAGTTTATATTTGATATTGAAATAGTAATTTGCAATGTTTAATGATAAGATATGTTTAAGTGCACTATATTCTAGACTAAACAAGGCGGTAACGCGTGCCTTTGTTTTCCAGCTAGCGTATCATTCAGCTATCCAGGCTGTACAAGAGGGCAACGAAAAAATCTTCTTGTAAGAGGAAGACCGAACTACACAGTTACTGTCAAATTGACAGTAATATTAGCCACACTAGAGTTTTCGGTTCAGATGGTATACTCGTACCTTTCGTGGTACAATTCCTACTTTTATTGTTATTTCATACAAAATGAAATTTTACATGAAAAGCAAAAGAAAGAAGATTGTAAGTATAAAATAGTAATGCAAAAAAAGACTACAAAATTATTTAAATTCTCTATTCGTATCTTACACAAGCAAGAGGTAGACCAGAAATAGAATGAAGTTTGTGTGTATATACCCATGCTTTACAGACTTTTGGATTTTTTATATATATAATTTTTTGTCTTTATTAACGAATTGACGAATTTTGGTTTTTAGGTGCTCAAGAGTTAAAGGTTTATCTGCATAAACACGGTCTTTCGCGTAGCCCCACAAAAAAAAGTCAAGCGGTGTCAAATCGCATGATCTTGGTGGCCACTTGATATCGCCACGACGAGAAATTACGCGGCCAGAAAATTTCTCTTGCAATAAAGCCATATTCGCTCGAGTTGTGAGGCATGTGGCACCGTCTTGTTGAAACCACATATTCTCTAAGTCGTATTCTTCAATAGCAGGCAAAAAAAAGTCGGTTATCATATGACCATAACGCTCCGAATTGACGGTGACAGTCGTTCCATCGTCGTTTTCGAAGAAGTAAGGTCCAATCACACCTCCAGTGATTGCAGCGCACCAAGCAGTGACTTTTTGTGTATGTAGTGGCCTCTCTTCAATTACTTGAGGATTCTCAGAACCCCAAATACGACAATTTTGTTTGTTAACATACCCACCGAGTGAGAAATGTGCTTCTTCGCTGAAGAAAATTTTGTTCGAAAAATCGCCGTCCACCGCCTGTTGTTCAAGCACCCATTCGACGTATCTACGACGTTGTGAATGGTCAGCTGGCTTCAGTTGTTGTGTGAGCTGGATTTTATATGGATGTAGGTGTAGATCCAAATACAAAATACGCCATAATGTGCCGTAAGACAGTCCTAATTCCTGAGAACGACGAGGAATCGACACATTCGGGTCTTCGGTAACACTTTCACTTACATCAGCGATATTTTCGGTGGTACGAGCGAAACGATGATGCACAGGCCTTACAATATCTGTAACCGATCCAGTGTCTTCATATTTCTTCACAATTTTGCCAATTGCTTGCGTAGTTGGACGATTATGTAAACCATAATCTCCTCTCAAAGCACGATATGTGGCTGTGTCAGAATCACCATTTTTGTAGTAGGTTTTTACAATTTTAATGCGTTGTGCGATAGTTAAGCGATCCATTTTCGCAAATGTCAGACTTTGAACTGAAAAAGAAAGAAATTGTTTTAACAACTCAGTTTGACAGATGTCGAATTCTAGCCCTATACTTTTGAAACCGCGAAATGGATAACCCTTTAGATATAAAGCTTTTTATATTAGTAAACCGTAAAAGTCAGGAATATAACTTCAAGCATTTTTAAGAAATATTTTATTTTATGGTGCATTAATTTTTTATCAGCATCTGTGTGTTAAGATGTTATCAAAAATCGTTAGCAAGTTAAAGTATAATAACATAAACTCTAAATAAATGGAAGAGACTAGTAAGTCCCGCGCATATTTATTTTTCAACACATATATCTTTATATAAAAGCCGGTCGAAGGCAATACAAAATAAGTTGAACGAAATAGGAAAATATGTTTTCAACCAAACTCACTGCCCAGGCCCGATAAAACGTGAGCTAAATTTGAATTGCGCAATTTTAAAAAGACTTTTTCTAAATGGGAAACGTGGCAAAATGTAGATTTTAAGGAGCAGAAAACGCCTGGTAAGAATGCTTCTTAATTAGAGTTGTACCAGTCCCCAAAGAGAGCAAATTTGCAGAACACTAGCTCAATAGCATAGGGCAGCGTCAAGCAAAACAATTCCTAATCCCAAATAAAGGGATATCTAAAAAGATACTCACGTTTGGTAGAGCAGACCTACGTATTCTTTGTGGTTATTTCACATGCCACTGCAGCCTCAGATACCACTTAAAGAAGTAAGATCTATCAGACACTGATGTCTGCAGATTCTGCAACTTAGACATCGAAAGATCGGTGTACATTCTCTGTGTATGTCAAGCTCTTGGCAGACATAGCCTAAACCACTTTAGTGATAGTACAGTGCCTCCATACAAATTGTCTTATAACGAACCCAACAAAGTAATGAAATTTATTAAAAGTCTGAAAGTCTTTAGAGTTACCTAAAGACTGTACAATAGAACAAGTCTGGTCGCAGTGCATAAGGGTCTGTTAATAATAATAATAATACCTTATTATTTAGAGTTTTGAGCACGTGATGTCGATGTAAGGCAGTGAGAAAGACGGTGAAGCTCGTTTTAGTAGTGTGCTTACTGATTAAGTAAAAAAAAACTATTTATTTGTTGACCAGTTTTATCACTGAAAATAACGATGTTATTTTGTAAAAATTATGTGGTTTTTGTCTTTTACATGAATTCATATCATTACTTGTATGAAGCGACCCCAGTGTGCGACTACTTGGATATACACTCTGAATATTCTTTTGAGTTAGAAGTACATAGATCATGAAGATATAGTTATAAAGTAATGTCTTCCAAAAATATCACATATGCATATATTTAATATTCTTCTTATAGACAAATTTGTAGCTGTCGGAAAATCCGGTTGTGTTTTCCTGAAATGTACTTGCAATTAAAGGTAAACATTAGATCGTATCACGATCTAAGCAAAAAAAAAGTTAAAATTGTTCCAGTCGTTACTTACTTTGAGAGTATTCTTTTCCGTCGTAAAGGTATTAAATAAAGCTACACATTGTACAGAAATCCCAGTCAAATTCCATTGTTATGTGTGTTGTTTGTGAAAACAGCACATGTATACGAAATTATAAAACTGTGACCAATAAGGTATTTACTTTTATTCAATATATTCAGTATTTTTCACAGTCCCATAATACTGTAACGAGTATCGATAGTTGATTACTCATCACTATTGTGACTGACACTATTGGCAGCATCGAAACGAATGTCAACAAAAAGAAATGAGCTATAACCAGCACAAGCCAACGAGAAAGGAAGAGAAGAATCTCGATAAAGGAAGATTCTGGGGTGTTGCCAACAGAGTATAAATAGAGCCAGTGTTGAGGAGGAAAAAATCAATCTACTTCCGAACGTGATTGCGAAAACATTGATACAGAGGCAAAAGTTGCAAGTACATTTAAGTGTTATAGTAAATAGTTGATTGTAAACAGTGTTGATTGTAAATAGAGATTATTAAATAAATTGTTGCTGTATATAGTTGTACAAAATAAGTGTTGCAGTTATCATTAACAGAATCCAGTGATCGAACAAGGTAATTCAAATAGAATTAAACGCTCACAGAATAAAAACGTAACAATTGGTGTCAGAAGTGGGATTCTGTAAAGATGGTGAAAATTGACCAACTAAAAGTGGACCAGCTTAAAAAGCTGTTGGTAGAGATGAATCTATCGTCATCAGGTGCAAAGGCAGAACTGCTGGTGAGGTTGAGGCAAGCTATGGAGGCTAAGGGAATTAATGTAGAAGAACATGAGTTCTTTGAGGAAGACGATATACATGCAGTTGTGCACGCCGAGGAAGAGAGCAAGGTAGATTCGAGTGGTCAACTCATGGAATTTATGAAATCCATGATGCAACAGCAGCAGCAGCAACTGCAAGGAATTAATGCGAAGTTACAAGAACATTCGGCTGAATTGCGTATGGAAATTCAAGAAGGTTCGGCTCGACAAGAACACGTCATCGAAAATCTACAAAAAGGAATTGAGATTAGATTTCAGGAAATTTCCGGAACCATTAATGAAAAAGTCATGGATCTCAAGGAACATGTAGATGACTTGGAAGATAAGTTCGAGAAATTACAGCACGATCTCAACCAACTAAAAATAAATGGACCAGCCACATCAGTGATTAGAGATTCAAGTACAATCAAATTAAAGCCACCAACATTTGACGGAAGCACGCCATTCAATATCTTCAAGCTTCAATTCGAGACAACAGCTTCGAAGAATCAATGGGATGATAGCGACAAGACTGCTGCTTTAATAGTCGCATTAAAAGGTAATGCTTCCGAGGTGTTACAGATGGTTCCAGAGAAAGATCGTGGTAGCTACCAGTCACTGATGGACACCCTCCAGCGGAAATATGGAAATGAATACAAGAGTCAATTACATCGTGTGGAATTGAGATCGCGAGTGCAACGGAGTAATGAGAGCCTTCAGGAATTCGCTTCCGATATTGAGCGCTTATGTCATCTAGCGTTCTCCGGTAATTCGGAAGAGTTCGTCGAAAAAATAAAAATAGAGGCATTCATAGATGGCATACGTGATGGAGAGACAAAGCGTGCCCTAGTCATGTCACCCAGGAATACTTATGCCGAAACAGTCAGTAGCGCTTTGACATATGAAGCCGCCAGCTTAATGTGTCGACCAGTGCCAGGAGTACACAAACTAGAGGGGAAAACATCACATCTGGTTGAAGCAGTGCGTCAGGCAGTAAAATCAGTAGTTCAGCCTGAAGTAAGAGCAGGTCGACGCGAAAACCGATTTAATGGAAAGTGCTTCATTTGCGACAAAAGAGGGCATATAGCGCGTGATTGCAATCAATCGAGTATGAAGCCTAAAGGAAGAACAAGGAATCAACACAAAAATAAATTTACCGGTAAGTGCTTCATATGCCATAGAAGAGGACACATGGCGCGTAATTGTCGGCTACAACGCAAGCAACAAAGATCGAATTCACCAGGACAACGAAAGGAAGATCGTGATGTCATTCATCGTGGTAAAGCTGTTACTCCATATCATCGTACTTGCACCGTAGATAGTAAACATTGTTCTCGGGTAGGAAGCCAGAATCACATTGTTAACCTACAACTTACGAATGTATTATCGGAAGAGTCATGGACAACCGAACGAGTTCAAGAAGATCAACGGAACGACCCAGATCTCGCAAAGATTATGGAATACAAGGAGCAGGGCATACGTCCAGATTGGCAAGAAATGGCTAATGAGAATCCAATAGCAAAGGCATACTGGGCGCAGTGGCAAAGCCTGCACTTACGAGACGGATGTTTATTCCGAACATGGGAAAGTGAAGATGGAAAAATCACTTATGATCTGCTAGTGGTACCCAAGGCAAGAATAAATGAAGTGATAGCTGAGTATCACAATGCCTCCAGTGGAGGGCATTTGGGAATCACCAAAACCGTCGAGAAAATAAAGAAACGATTTTATTGGGTTGGATGTCATGACCATGTCGCTGATTGGATACGGAAGTGTAAGCAATGTGCAATGGCCAAAGGTCCCACAAAGAAAAGTCGTGGTAAGATGCACCAATACACCGTGGGTGCTCCATTTGAGCGGATTGCTATGGACATAGCTGGACCATTTCCAATAAGCAACGCAGGAAACAAGTATGTTCTGGTGGTTATAGATTACTTCAGTAAATGGC
Source organism: Megamerina dolium (assembly GCA_963854835.1). NCBI lineage: Eukaryota > Metazoa > Arthropoda > Insecta > Diptera > Megamerinidae > Megamerina > Megamerina dolium. The sequence continues at coordinate 51,096,508 of OY978530.1, forward strand.
CTGAAGTATACCCCATTCCAAATCAGGAAGCTAGTACAGTTGCGGATGTATTCGTCAACCAATGGGTTACTCGTTTTGGTGTACCGATGGAGTTACACTCAGACCAAGGTCGAAATTTCGAATCAGTTGTATTCCAAGAGATATGCCGTATGCTGGGTATATACAAAACTCGTACAACACCTTTGCATCCACAATCTGATGGCATGGTAGAACGATTTAACCGTACCTTGGAGGAATATTTGAGAAAAGTCGTAGATAAATACCAAAGAGACTGGGATGTACATATACCAATGTTCCTCATGGCATATCGATCCGCACAACATGATACGACGGCTACTACACCGGCAATGGCAATTTTTGGAAACGAGTTAAGACTGCCAGCTGATTTAAAATTTGGAGTTGTAACACCAACGAGATCAACCGAAGCAAATTATACTAGCGAAAAGCGGGAACAGTTGGATGAAGTACATCAGTTCATCAGAGAGCGGTCGCAGATGATAAGCGATAAGATGAAGGCCAGGTATGACTTGAAAGCAAATTCAAAAGGGTTCTATGAAGGAGAGCTTGTAATGCTTCATAATCCACAACGAAAGAAAGGCCTGTCCCCTAAACTACAGACTCATTGGGAAGGACCATATGAGATTATAGCAAAGATAAATGACGTAGTATATCGTATTCAACGTGCCTGGAATAAAAGAGCAAAGTTTAAAGTAGTGCACTTAGAGCGACTTGCGCCATATCGAGGGGAAGTATAAAAACTTGTTCGGGACGAACAAGGTTAAGAGGAGGGCAGTGTAACGAGTATCGATAGTTGATTACTCATCACTATTGTGACTGACACTATTGGCAGCATCGAAACGAATGTCAACAAAAAGAAATGAGCTATAACCAGCACAAGCCAACGAGAAAGGAAGAGAAGAATCTCGATAAAGGAAGATTCTGGGGTGTTGCCAACAGAGTATAAATAGAGCCAGTGTTGAGGAGGAAAAAAACAATCTACTTCCGAACGTGATTGCGAAAACATTGATACAGAGGCAAAAGTTGCAAGTACATTTAAGTGTTATAGTAAATAGTTGATTGTAAACAGTGTTGATTGTAAATAGAGATTATTAAATAAATTGTTGCTGTATATAGTTGTACAAAATAAGTGTTGCAGTTATCATTAACAGAATCCAGTGATCGAACAAGGTAATTCAAATAGAATTAAACGCTCACAGAATAAAAACGTAACAATACTCTCAAGAAGCTTAATCATACTGAAGTTAGCATATAAATTTTTTGCGAAAAATATAGGTTTTGGACGGTATTCATTATGTATATGTTAATATACTTGCATTTTTATACATATATTCTCTCTTTAAATTTTGGTCATATGAGTCCGTTGACCATGTCGAATCAAACACTTCGACTATATTGTGTGAGTTGGTAATAACGTTGAGTTCAGCTTACGACATCGAAATTGATATTACAGGGAAACTAACCCTAATAATTCTACTACAAACTTGCTAAAAAATATCCCAATTTACAAGATCTGTTTTTAATTTAGGGTTAGGTTTGGTTTTATCGTGTTAAAAAATGGGTGGGTTATCCATTATTGAACAACTCTAAATTTATTTTAAGCAAAATATTTTCAATCTTTTTCCCTCGAGAATTAATCCTATCTGAGCCCCAAATTAAGTCCTACTAACTGAAATCCCCGACCACGATAGGTTTTGTATTAAGTTCTGAATGAACCTAGCTGTTAACAATCGTTACTTTTCGATTAATATGTAGTTCAACATCATTGCACAGAATATTTGAATTTATAATTATTTGTGTATGAAGAATATGTTTTTATTATCGTATATAAATTACATATGTCAGGCTTTAGATTTTTTATCAGAAATTCTAGCTCGTGATAATTGTTTATGTAACCTTTTACATATGTTCCAGTGCACAATATTAATAAGCATTTAGATATAGAATGATACGAATGTTAAGTAGAAACATCAGATATATTCATATATACAGTTCCGAAAGTATTGTCTTTTGCTTTTACTTTTTTCTTTTCATATGCCTGTTTTTGTTCATGGTGAACGGGTTTTTATACAAATCTGTATTTGTTTATTGTTGTTATTATTTTTTGTTTTGAGTAAATTTTCTTTTATGAATGCTTTAGGATTTGTTGCTATTACAGACTGCCGAAAGTAAATCGTTAGTCGGGATTGTAGAGATTGTATTTGTATATGGTGTTGATGCTTTGATGGGCGAAGGTAAATCGTTTAGTAGAGTTCGTCGGCTCTCTATCACTGCTGTTGGCTTCGATTTGTGTTATTTGCTTATTTTCATTTTACGTCGAAGAAACAGCTAGGTAACTAGTAGTAGGTTGGGAGTTATTGTTTGTTGCTACTTGTATAGCGCTCTCGCTTTTCTTAATGTGTATTTCTTTTTGTTTTTATTTTCAAATCTCTCTGATCTTTATATTTATTGCATACTTGTTCTTCTACAATAAATAGCACTGTTCCACAGCCTTTTTGGTGCAGCGTTTAAAGTAACTTTTCTCGGATAACATAACCACGTTAAATCCAAAAGTAGCCTTCATTTTGCTCTATCATTAGAGCTGATAGAGGTGAAATATATTGGTTGATGCTATGGGTCCCAAATAATCTAAAAAATATTAACTCATACATTTCTTTTGAAAATAATATTTTTTCCTTCAATAAAACTAAATTTTTTACCGAAAATTTGAACATTTTCAAAATTCAATATTGTGTTATGCAAAAACTTGATGCCCTATTTGTAACATTCACTGAGTTCATAGCCTTATTTGTTTTCTTTATCGTGCTAAAATCTTAACGTGATCAAATAAGAATTAGCACAATGCTATCAAAATCAACCAGATATGTCAAAACGAATATTTGATTTTTGGCAAACTAATCAGAATATATTTTTATTATAGCTTAAAATGTATGTATTACATAACGGTAACAAATATGGTTCCATCCCTATTGTCCATTTTATAAAGGTACATTTAGAAAAGCTTTTTTCCGGTATATTCTACTATGAATACATGGAGCTTGATCTCTTATTTAGCTTAAACAATAGTCAGCCATCATATGAATATCCCATCTTCCCTGGTATAGGCATTCTATTATTTTATTATCCTGATGAAAATGCTCACCTTTCTCCTCACTAGTCACTTAAATCCTCTGTAAAGTGAGTTAAATGGTAAAACTTGGGATGAAGAAACAGTTTGTAAAGGCTCTTAATAAACAAAGGACCATTTTTTGCCAAATTAGGTAAAAAATGCAGGGAATAGGTTTCAAAAAGCTCAAATCTGGTACGATTTATGGTCCTCGAATAAGACAATTAATATAAGACCCACCTTTTACAAACTCAATGACAAATATTAAACGAAGTGCATGAATATCATTTGAACTGGTTATCTAAAACTGCTTAGGCAACAAAAAATCCAATACCCCGTTTGAGTTAGTGAACAATATGCTCGACAGTTTGTAATGCGTGCCTTTTGTTTCCAGTTGGGGTGGCGCTCAGTCAGCCAGGGTTTGAACAAGAGAGTAGCGTAAAAAAATTCTTGTTTATGGGAGGAAGTTTCCGGCGTCTCTAGTGGAGGTCGGCTGTCATTGCAGACTTCAATCTGTTTGCCGCGGCATTTCTTCTCAATTATCCAGTACTCTACTTTCAGTATGTGGAAAACTTCCGACTGGAGAACAGTTGTCCTTCCACCCATAGCAAAAAAGCATTTGATATTTTCGTCCAGATGCTGCACCCGTACCGTTTCCGGTCTTGGAACTATCGGTGAAGGATATGTATGTCAAGCCTCCTAAAATCGCCTCTGGATTTCTTCATTGTTTCCTCGTCGGGTAGCTGATGTTGTATTTTCTTACCAAGGATACTTTAGATATAAGTTTACCCGTTGGGACCAAAAGCAAAGGGTATTGTTCTGACAACCTCTTAAAGATTTGCATAGCATAATGATGTTCTTTAAAACCCAATATAATACAAACTAGACATGGTTGACAAATGTCACAACTTTCCGAAAAAGCAAATCAGCTGTTTATATCAAGCATATATCATATGACAGCTAGAGCTATCTTTTGAAAATGCGCCGTGAAAATAGGTCGTGGGTTCAAACCTCGGCTGAAGCATAAATTTAATATCAAAAATATTTTTCTTTCGAACGGAACGCTCCTGTAGGCAAGCAAATGTCAACTCTTCCGGCAGTAACTGGAATGACCCTTTCGGAGCTTATAAGTGCCACATACAATATGCATAATTAACATTGGAATGTGTGTATGTTTATGTCCTACTCAAAGTTTATTATTGATTTTATTTTGATATATGTAATTTTGTATAGCTAAGTTATTACATTTTTTTGCTCTGAATGTGCTCGAAATTTTGACTGTCAGTCAGACTATTATCTTTGGGGAACGAATCGCTTTCCGCTTGAACAATATTGACTAAATATAGCACACTTTTTTCCCAAAATGTGTACTGTGTTGTCCAAACAGTAGTTTATTAAAAATGAGTTTTGTCCGAAATGAAACACCCCTATTTTGTGAAAACGTTTCATTAGACTGGATTACTAATGGACAGCAAATACGGTTCCCATTGCATAGTGGAAGCGTTTCATACAAAAATTAGTCATAAATAATAAAAATTTACCTACAATATTCAAATTTGGTACACAAGCTTTCTTTGATGAATATTAGTAAATAGTGTTAAAATGAGCTTAATATGTTTACAAATACGCCCACTTCCCTTATAACGGGAATTTTGAAAAACGTTTAAATGGTAAAGTTTTCAAAATTAATAAAGTTAGAATGCTCTAGCTCGATACATAACTAAATATTCGAACTAAAAACGAAGTTATAGGACAATATTTTGAATGGGGCTTAACTCCGCCCACACTTTACTGATTTTATCTCAAAAACCGCTTAACTCAAATCAGTCAAATTCGACATGAGCATTGACCTTGAGAAACAAACGTCATGTGTTGGAACACTACACTCCACAAGCTCCCCCAATCACACAAGGGTTAAGGTTTTTAGAGATGAGGAGTTAAGGAAATGATATCGATACACGTAAAATTTTGGTGTAAAAACCATTTTTAAAGGTCGTATTAAATAAGTTAGCCCTAAAATTCTCACAACCTTTAATCGCTAATACATAGATAATGAAATGTAATATTAGATTATGCAAAAAACCTGGAAAAAATTAAAACTTAACTCTTCACAAAATCACTTTATTTAGAATCCATATTTAGTATTTCACTAAACCTAAACACTTGAAATAATGCTAAATAAAGGTCAAAAGCTATATTTGAAATGAAATGAATTTCTGTTTTCTTTGAAACTAAGCAGGAGCATTTCTTTTTCTTCTAATGCCAATTCCTTATACTTTTTTCTCGTTTGATACGCATACTACTAATAAGAAAGTCGGAAGAGATCAATAGATGATATGCAATACATCCCCATTATTAACCCTAGAGTAGCACCTACAATTATGAAGCCGGGTATTTTTAAAAAGCTTCCTGAGTTTCTTCCTATATCCATCTGATCGGAATCTCTAGTTATTGCATTATTTTGCTTGCACGCATCAACACTTTGTGCACAGATGGTGTCATATTTTACCAGCTACATTTCTGAATAAAACTTTCTGATGTTTTCATCGCACAAATTTCAAACTTTGTTGAAACTTTTTTCTCTCCGTTAGATAAAACTTGTAAAATATTTCGAAAACGTTTTATCAGATTCTCATCTACACCAGTAATTTTGAAAACCCTACCTTATACATATATTACATATTATTCGATTAATGCATTTGATCGATATAGATACAAAATTTTATATAAGTTATTGCCTTCTGTATAAAGTCACATAGTTATGGACTTCATTTCGGTATAGCACATATTGCACAAACCTTTAAATACTCCTTTCGTACAAAATTAATTAAAAAGGAACCGACCATGGGATATTAAAACTAACTATGGTTTTGAATTAAGCAAATTTTGGAGCATAAAATATCAAAAAACTACGGAGGACATATTTTTAAAACATTTTTAATTTAAAGAATTCAATATTGATTCCAATGATAAATAAAAATTACGGAGGACATATTTTTTGTTTATTTCATTTATATTTTTAAAATATATTTTTTGTCAATTGTGACCAATACTTGAAAAATTGTATAAAATCAGGTGTGGAATATATCAATAGAGCGATAAATTATTTTAAAAGAGAAGCCTAATACCTATATATTGATATATCAGATGAGAATATTGGTTAATAAATAAATTAGTGAGAGACTTTGTTATCAGAAATTGAAAATTTCAACTTAGGCGATCTTTGCTTTCAGCAATATAGCACGCTATACAACACATCCTGTCAAGTAATCGATATTTTGAGCTCTAAATTTAATAGTCGTGTTAGGCGTGTTGATGTAGAAAATTGACTTCCTCGACGCTTCGATAACGCGCACTTAGACTCCTTTTTGTAGCGCCAAAACCGTCAACAATGTCTTGCAAAATTGGGTTGACCAGATGCGCTACGACAATGCCAGCCCATTTAGCCATGTGAATGAAATCGTGTTCTATAAACAATGCTAATGTTTGCCCTCCTAATTAACCCATCAAAAAAAAATATGTGGCACTTAAAGGCCGAAGGGCTATTTGGCCGAGCTTCTCTTCCATTACTTTTGTGCGTGTTCAATTTTAGACAGTATTAGAAGAGACCTACTTATTTCTGACCTTTGTAACAGAGTTCATTTTAAGAAACTTTTCCATGGCAAATTGTTACTGCCGGAAGAATTGCCAATTGTTTGCCTACAGGTGGGTACCGTTCGAAAAAAAAAATCTTTTCGATATCAAATTTCTTATGCTTAAGCCGGGGATTGAACACACGACTTACAGATCAAAATGCCAACATAGTATAAAGAAAAAAACATTTTGTTTGCTAATTTTATTTTGTAGTTGGACAGCCCGATTGTATCACTATACATGTGTTTCTGCGTTAGAATAGAGCGGAGCCTCTTCTTGTCGTGATGGAAATGGGAATCTGGTTACAGATGTCCAGAGTGTACTGAGCCTATGGAGGGAACACTTCTCCACGTTACCGAATGACGATGCTACGAACAATTTCGCCAGTGGAGGAGATTGCCCAATAACCCCAATTACAGATAATGGCTTGATGTTCCACCACCCGACTATGATGAGGTTGAAACGGCCATTTTAAGGCTGAAGAACAACAAAGCTGCAGGTGCAGGCCTGCTTGCCGAGTTGTTTAAGACCGGAGGCGATGAGCTGCTCACCCGCATGCACCAGCTCATAAGCAGAATATGGTCGGATGAAAGCATGCCTGATGATTGGAGGCTCAGTGTTCTCTGTCCTGTACATAAAAAAGGAAACCCCACAATTTGCGCCAACTACCGTGGAATAAGTCTGCTGAGCATCGCGTACAAGGTTCTATCGAGCGTACTGTGTGAAAGGTTGAAGCCTCTGCTCAGCAACCTGATTGGACGGTATCAGTTTGGCTTCAGACCTGGTAAATCCACCATCGACCAGATTTTCACACTGCGCCAAATCCTGGAGAAGACCCAAGAAAAACAGATCGACACACACCACCTATTTGTTGATTATAAAGCCGCTTTCGACAGTCCGGTAAGGGATTACCTCTACGCAACAATGTCTGAGTTCGGTATTCCTGCAAAGCTCATTCGACTTTGTAGAATGACACTGCATAACTCCCGTTGTGCAGTGAAAATTGGGAAGGACCTCTCCGCACCGTTTAATACCGAACGGGGTTTCAGACAAGGTGATTCGTTATCGTGCGACTTCTTCAATCTTATTATGGAGAAAATAATACGAGCTGCTGATCTACGACATAATGGCACTATTTTCAACAAAAGTGTCATGCTGTTAGCGTATGCCGACGATATTGACATAATCGGCATGAACACGCGAGCAGTCAGTGCATCATTCTCAGAGTTGGAAAGAGAGTCGCGTCGGATGGGTCTCACGGTGAACGAGGGCAAGACGAAGTATCTAGTGTCAACAAACAAAGAGTCCTGGCGTCTTGGACAGCAAGTCACTGTTGACAACTACATTTTTGAAGTAGTAAGGGACTTTGTCTATCTTGGAACAACATTAACAGCAGTAATGACGTCAGCCTGGAAATATTGCGAAGGATCACTTTTGCAAACAGGTGCTACTTTGGACTAAGTAAACAATTGAGAAGTCAAGCCCTCTCTCGAAGAACGAAATCTACACTCTACAAGTCTCTCATCATGCCTGTCCTAACATATGGCGCTGAAGCCTGGGCAATTTCCACCTCGGATGAGCGAATGCTTGGAGTTTTCGAGAGAAAAGTCCTACGCAAGATCTTTGGACCTATTTGCGTTGGTGGCGAGTACCGAATAAGGTACAACCATGAGCTGTACGAGCTGTATGCCGATATTGACATAGTAAAGCGCATCAAAATCCAGCGGTTGCGCTGGCTAGGTCATTTCGAGCGAATGGAAGAACACGAACACGCTCCAGCTAAGAAGGTGTTATATTCGGAACCCGCTGGAGGACGACGCAGAAGGGGAAGACCTAACCTGGTGGAAAGACCAAGTACTGGACCAAGAACAGAGATGGCTGGCGAAGTATGTTATTTTCGGCCTAAATCGATATTCGGTTGTTATGGCCATATAAAAAAAATATTATTATTACAGTTTTTTATTATTGTTATAGTGATAAATTTCATATTATAATTTTTTTGCAATAGCTTAGTAATGAAGCGTTTTATTTAAGTGAGTAGGTAAACCGCACAAAATATTATCTTCTTGTGATAACGTTTTGAGGTTCTCGAGCCTAATCCAACTACTACTTCATACATCTATACACTCGCATAATGGGTATTCTTATAGAATAGCGTTTTTCGCATTGTTTAAATATTGCTTTTTTAATATATGGTTAAAGTAAAATGTATGATTTATAAACATATGGTCTATCCCATAATATTTAAAATATGTGATTTTTTAGTTTTTTTAATTCTTATGAAAATGGTATTTGTCATTATGTCTGCAAAAAGGGTTATTCCAATTCGTCTTTAACATTACCTAAAATAAAGATTTATTTATATGGTGCATTTCTTTTAGGCTTAATAACATAGATATGACATATGGTATATTGTGCCATTATTTTAGACCTAAAACTGTCGATTTCTACAGGTATACCGTAACCTTTTTAATTAAAACACTTTTTCAATCTACCCTAATGTACATATTCAAACATTTCTTTCGGATTTATTTACGATTACCGTTTTGATTTCAATCGATTATTCGGCTTTCCATCTTTATGTATTATTGACGATTAATTTATTGCTTTGTCGCTACATGATGTTATTGTTGTTCGTCTCAACGCCGTCACGATAATAGTATAACACATCACAACACATCACATCTCATCACACCACACCTAACTTTGATTGCTGTTGGATTTGTTCTTGTTTTTACGGCGGTGCCATATTTGGTTGTTTTTGCTTGTGATTTGAGAAATGGAAGACGACGAAGACAAGGCACTAGAAGCACAAAAACAAGAAGAAGACAAAATCGGTAAATTCAATAAAACTATTATTATAATTTAATTATGATAATATATACACATATATACATATATATATATATATATATATATATATATATATATATATATGTATATATATATATATATATGTATATATATATATATATGTATATATATATATATATATATATATAAATATATATATATATTTATATATATATATATTTATATATATATATATATATATATATATATATATTTATATATATATATATATATATATATATAAATATATATATATATATATATATATATATATATAAATTATATATATATATATATATATATAAATATATATATATATATATATATGTATATATATATAAATTTATATATACATATATATATATATATATATATATATATATATATATATATCTGTGGTCACAAGCAAGTCGAAAATCATGCTTTGGAGAAAAATCACTTTTTACATACAAAAGTTTCTGAAAAAATTAAGAAGGTGCATTAGAAAAAGTTTATTGCAAAATCAAAGATTATTACACGCGCAATGCTAAGATAAAAAACGGTTATGAACGTCTCATTTGTTTAGAAGTTATTTAATAAAAAGAAACATAAATGGTTATTGCAAATGGAAAATACGAAATTGCAAAGAGTATGTCGACTTAAGCTTTTATTGTAAAGTAATGTTACATATTGGGTGCCGTAGCTCAGTGGTTAGAGTGTTCGCCTTCTGATCTGTAGGTCGTGGTTCAATCCCCGGCTGAAGTATAACAACTTTCATATTAAAAAAGCTTTTTCTTTCGAACGGTACCCACCTCTCGGCAAGCAATTGGCAATTCTTCCGGCAGTAACAATTTGCAATGGAGAAGCTTCTAAAAGAACTCTGTGACAAAGCTCAGAAAAAGTGATGTCACAAGTGTTCTGCCGTCCGGAACCGGCTAAAATAAGTAGGTCCCTTCTAATACTGTCCAAAATTTAAGACGCACAACAGTAATGGAAGAGAAGCTCGGTCAATGAGCCCTTTGGGGCTTATAGTGCACCATATTTATTTATTTTTTATTTATACCTTCCATTCAAACCTAATATCAAAAACGCCTTAAAAATGCCATAAAAAGCACTCACTGATGGAAAAGAACTTTTAATATTTAGAACAGATTTTTGCATGCTGTGCTCGATAGTTCGCATATTCTACCATATACACATATAGGTCGTGGGAAAGAAAAAGGAATATAAAATCTTAAAACAATCGCTCCGTTGTTTTGACAATTTTGTATTTTTTAAAAATGTAAGGCGCGTTCAGTGATGCTGTTAAAAAGGTTTACCCTTGGGGTAAATTTTCATTCAATTTTTTATAAATTTATTTTAAATGGCAAAAAATGTAACATTGAAGTATATGAAATTATCTATCCAACGGATGTAAAACAAACTACATCATACCAGTAGAATCAGAGATATTGCGACTTAAGTAACACAAAAAACTTTGTCATTTTCCGAACTTTGACCTAACGGTATTCCGTTAAAAGAAATTTTCCGAAAGAAATCCATATGCACGTATAAACTTATTTTACGTAAAGAATTTTTGTTTTTTAATTTACGGTCGAAGCTGAGACTTCATCAAATCCTGAAAGGATTTCGATTTATTCGATTTAAAAAATAATGACCCATTACAGAACTATAACACAGTAATAATTAAAATAATACAATATAATATACATGCCACAAAAAGGATTTATATATATATATATATATATATATATATATATATATATATATATATATATATATATATATATATATATGTAATAGGTGCTACTTAGGACTAAGTAAGCAATTGAGAAGTCGAGCGCAATCTCGAAACGAAAACTACACTCTACAAGTCTCTCATCATGCCTGTCCTTACATATGGGGCTGAAGCCTGGACAAGTTCCACCCCGGATGAGGGAATGCTTGGAGTGTTCGAGAGAAAGGTTCTACGCAAGATCTTTGGACCTATTTGCGTACGAGTTGTATTGTGATATTAACATAGTAAAGCGCATCAAAATCCAGCGGTTGCGCTGGCTAGGTCATGTATAGCGAATGGAAAAACACGCTCCGGATAAGAAAGTGTTATATTCGGAACCCGTTACCGTTACCGCCATTCCAAAAGCTAGACCAAACTGTCACTCGTTATGCTTGCACAAGTTCTTTAACCGCTTTTCTGGGGTTTTCGGAGTCCCAGATGCGACAGTTTTCCTTATTCACTTACCCAGACAAATAAAAATGAATCCCATCGCTCAGAATAATGATCCTGATCTTCTTCATACGTTTCCAGCACCGAATGTACGGGGTTTTCCATGATCTAAATGCTTCAATTCTTACCTTATAAGCATGAGGCCAATAAATATGGTGCAAAGTGTTTTTGAATAGGCTCATTTCCTGTGATCGTCTCGATGTGGTCAAACCTGTCTTTTCAGCCACATTTTTAGTTACGGATGCGATATTTTAAGTTGTCTTAGCTGGAGGAGTACGAGTTGGGGTCTTTAACATCACTAACTTGTACAAAACTTTCAAATTTACCGATTAATTTCACTATAGCGCTTGATGATGGCCAAAAATAGTACGAACTTTACAAATCGTGTTTGCGATATTTCCACCGTTTTTGTAGTGAAATTCACTATTTTAATGCGTGTATCGATCCATATCTGAAAATCTGTAGTTCTTGTTTGTCCACTACGTTGAAATATTCTATATATATTGATGCCTTGAACTCTTTTTTTTCTGTTTTTAAGCCTTAATATAAGTAACAAAATAATTTTATACATTATTCAGAGTATTGTCCATTCTCAACTACGACATTTTCCCATCTTTCTGGCAGCATATGTATTCCGCGTGGAAGAAGTCGACATGTTTTGAGGCAATCGATGAGTCGACTATATTTTTGACTTCTTCGTAAAAATGGAAGCGCTTTTCTTTCAGGCTGTGTGTCATCGACCAAAACAATCTTTCACACAATACGGTCGACAGAACCATATATGCGATGCTAAGAAGGCTTATTGCACAATAGTTGGCGCAAATTTGGGGTCTCCGTTCTTATGTACTGGACAGAGAAAATTCACCATATTCTGCTTATGAGCTAGTGAATGTTGGTGAGCAACTCATGGCTTCCGTCTTAAACGATTCGGCAGGCAGGCCATCAGCACCAGCAGCTTTATTGAGAAAGCTAGAAATGGACTCTCTGACCTCGTCATGGTCGGAAGGTGGAACATGTACACCATCATACGTTATTGGGGAATTTGGAAGATCTCTTCCTGAGGAGTCTTCTACTCATAGCGTTTGTGAAGCTTGTTGAAATATTAAGGTTTCTAACGACGGTAAAATTCGTAATATAAGCCTTTTATCTTTCGCCTTCGATATAAGATAGAGATTGGATTTTCCGTAGATCATGTTTCACGGGGTTCAAAATTGTTTCGCAGATTAAAATATGTCCAAGAGGGAGCGGCTCCAAATCATTGGGGTCTTCTGACACGGGTGAAAGAGGGCAGGAATTTAGGCAATCTTCAATTTTTGACAAAAGATAGAGAATTCCTCGAGAATACAAAGTGCGACAATTATGTATTAAGACTGCCTCTAGAAAACTCAATTAAAAAACAATATCTGCTAATTTTTCGGTATATTTATTCGAAATATTCTCCTCCTGATACAATACACTTGTTACATCGATTTAATAGTGATTCAAACGCGTGTTCCAGCTTATTTTTCGGAATTCCCTCCAGTGCCCTCATCGAAGCCCGTGTATGGTCTGAATGTCATCGAAAAAGCATCTTTTCAACTTCAATTTCAGTTTTGGGAACAAAAAGAAGTCGCACGGTACCAAATCAGGTAAATACGGCGGGTGATTCTACACACAGACCTGATTCCGAGCCAAAAATTGACGAACAATGAGTGCTGTGTGACTCGGTGCATTATCGTGCAACAGAGACCAAGTTTTTGGATCGCGGTATTCTGGTCGAACACGACGGATTCTGGACATCAAACGCTTCAAAACTTCGAGGTAACATGCGGAAGTAACTGTTTGACCAGTTGGAACAAATTCTTTGTGGATAATTCCTTTGCTATCGAAGAATGTGATGAGCATTGTTATGATTTTTGATGAAACTTTTCGTGTTTTTTTGGCTTGTGGTAAGTTTTTTGATTTCCATTCCGCACTTAGACGCTTGGTTTCTGGATCGTATTAGAAACACAATGTTTCATCACCCGTAACAATTGTTTTCATTTTCTGCAGCTGCAACCATGTGTCTAGAATGACTGACTCTCATTAATTTTTGGTCCTCGGTCAATGTGTGTGGAACAAATCTCGTACAGACCTTTGTTTTGCCCAAATCCTCGTAAAGAATGAGTCGGATAATTTCACTGTTGATGTTTCCTCTTCCATCATTTTCACTGAAGCATTGCGGTCTTCTGCAATAAAATCACGAACTTTCTGGATCGCTTCCGGCGTCCGCACTCAAATTGGCCTTCCTTCTTATATTTCATCTTCCAGCGACTCTCTGCTATCCACAAACCGTTTATGCCATATAAAAACATTCATCACTCCGAATGTTTCTAATGCACTTTTACCAATTTTTGGGTGGAATTTAATGACCGCTCATTGCTCCACGTTAAGATTTCAACATCACACGAATAAACATTAAATGTCAACCAAATGCGATGAAATTTTGACAGTTAGTAGAGGAAGGTTGAAGCTTCAAAACACATGTGCTCACACATAGATGGTGCACTTGGTTGCTGAGATATAGTTCGAGTCTTAATACATAATTGTCGCACCTTCTATATTCATGTAACTAGCCATCTTTTTAAAGTGTACCTTACAATTTTTTACTTCTGCTTCCCACAAACCGCCCATAGGCGGTTTGCATTCGATAGTGTGATGAACGTATTGCGGTAAACGTATTTCTCTCTGTACCGCTCCTTAATAGCTCGCGTTGCGCCTGCACTCAAGGTTTTTCTGTAGGCAGCGTCTTTCTCTGCGGTAGAGTCTCGACACTCCTTATCATACCACTCATTCCTCAGAGGCCGGTAGTAACCGATTACCTCCTCGGCAGCAGTAGTCATGGAGTGGGATATATGTGTCCACCGTGCGCATGTATCATCAAGTGGGGGGTGTTCTGCATAAGCAGATACGATAGCCGAGTTGAAAATGCATCTGCTGTCTCTGGTGATCGCAGCTTACTGACGTTGAGCTTTCTCTGTGTGGGACTTCTCTTGTTATGTGCGACACATAAACGTGTGCGCACCTTAGCTGCAACAAGGTAGTTATCCGAGTCGATGTTGGCACCACGGATCGATTTCACGTCCATCACACTGGAAACATGCCTTCCGTCAATCACCACATGATCAATTTGGTTGCTTGTTCGTTGATCTGGAGACAGGTTTGTGGATGTCGAAATATTGAAATCTGGTACCACCAATTACCATGTTTCGTGCTGCGGTGGAGTCGATCAGCCTCATTCGGTTATCGGAGGTGTTCTGGTGGGGGCTGAATTTTCCGACAGTTGGACCAAAGGTACCTTCTTTGTCCACCCTGGCATTAAAGTCGCAAAGCACGATTTTGATATCGTGGGACATGAATACCTACATATTTATTAGGAGAAGGTTCACCAAAAATGGGATATTACTTCATACATACAACCATAATATTTTACCCACTGAATTATGTAGTTGTAAGGTATTTGAATGCTCAATAATAAAATTTGTTTGCTAAAGATGGGCATAGTAAGCCTCCTTTCTATATATCTTTACGTGTGAAGGGTTTCTTCAGGCGGAGTGTAGTAATAGTTTAAAATATCTTACTAATCCATGTATGAATTAAGCGAAGGAAATATTTAGTTTTCCAAATAGATTGAAAGTTTGAATTCTGTTCAAAAGCAAAAAAAAATTACAAAGTAGAAAGTTTCGCGTAAATTGTTAATAATTTAAAATTCGACCACATGTCCTAAAGTTTGAATTTTTTTATTTAACTTATCTTATCTAAGCCTAATAGCTTGCATCTAGAGAATGAGATTTAAGGTCGACCTGTATCAATTTTTAGTTAACACTATTTTCCCTGAATACTGTTATTTTTTTAAGGCTCCCGAACAAAATGGACACTTTCATAAAATTCGTTTCCACCACTTCGAGTAGCCGACCCTAAAAGGTAGAACCACATCCCATTAATTTTGCCTTCAACAATGTTTTTCAAATATACTTATCCCTATCACCATCCCTTATAGGTCCATCCGACAAAAATGACGTTTTTATAGACTATGCTATACGACTCCCAATCATTTTTTAAATATGATAAATTAAATATCGAAAACGGTCACAGAGTTCTTTTGAGATGCTTTTCCATGGCAAATTGTTACTGCCGGAAGAATTGGCAATTGCTTGCAGTCAGGTGGCTACCGTTCGAAAGAAAAATATTTTCGATCTTGTGGCATCACTGATCTTTATCGATATCTATTAACTTATCTCTATTCTAGTATTGTAATCTCTAATCGAACAAGTGTAAGATAATAAAATGAAATAAAATCTAAGTTTCTTATAAATGTACATTAAAGTGATTTGTTTATTATTTAACACGAGTTATTACAGATCTTAAATTTGTTATGCTTCAGCCGAGGATTGAACCCACGACCTACAAATCAGAAAGCCAACACACTAACCACTGAGCTACGGCATCCACCTGTTAGAAAATGCAAAACCACCACGCTTACAGAAACACAATAGTAGAGAATGACATGACTCTGACTTCACGTTCTTTACTAGTAGAGAAATAATCGATGGAGATGAATTACAGAAACGAACTAATATCCTCCTAAATAGTTTTTGACCGGTAGAGCAATGTTTAGTCTGGCGTTGTCATATTGAAAAATTAAGTTTTTGTATCTATTCATCCATTCTGGTCGTTTTCCTTTAATAGTTCGCTTCAAAAGTATTTGTTGTCCCTCATAGTACACAATACCTTTCGTATCGCACATGTAGCTGAATATCTCGTTTTGGCTGTGATGGACCTGGTTAACCAGTTTTTACTCAGGCTTTTTACGTTTAGAATTCTCGTAATATACTCATATTAATTTTTATCTCCAGTGAAAATTCGATATAACTATTCTTTCTTCTATGTCCTTGACGAAGAGTTTCATAGATGGTTTTACGGTATACCATCTGTCTTTCCGTTAATTCATGCGGCACCGAACTACCTGATTTTTGCATAATTTCAAATGCATTCAAACATTTTGAAATTGATGCATAGGTAGCATTAATTGGTGCTGCTAATTCTGAATGTGCTTGACGTTCATTTTCTTCGAGCATCATCATTTTTTTTTACGATTTCCACGTTCCTCATCTTCTAAATCGAATTTACCTCCATAAAACTTTTAAAACTACAATTGACAAATTCTTTCGGTTGGACAATAATTTGGATAAGTTTACTGATGGTACAATATGTATATTCCATTTGTATCTTTTATTAATACTAGTTCCCAGAAATCTTAGGTTATCAACGGTATCCAATTGAATATTGTTGCTAAGTGTAGTGGTTGCACGATCATGTTTCCGACTGACGTACAGGTGCTTACCTGTTGGAATTGAGGGTTTAGCACCAAAGTATGTGCACCAGATATGTATATCCTGGATTATTGAGCTTAAGTCGTAATCGCAGAATGAAATTTCTTTGTGGAGAGAGATGACATCACATATTTTATTATTCTTTGATCACCTGATAAAATGTCATCTACCTTAGCTCATGCGTGACCCAAATGTCTATTTCTGTAACTGTTCAATTATTAAATGAATTCCGATTCTGTCGAAAGTTTTAGCAAACTCAAGCAAAATTATTTATACTTCTTCGGAGTTGGCAATCAGATGGTCTACGTATAATAGAGCATCTTACACCGACTTGCTTTTTTAATCCAATTTGGCTGTTATGGATGTGTTTGTTATTTATAACGGACTTACATAGCCAATTCGCTATGACTCTATCCAGAATTTTTCCTAGATTATTTTCTTGATATTTTCGGCTTCTTTGTTAATATGCGGAAATATGGGTAGATTGCTATTGTATCTTGATGCGAATTTTTCGAAAATTACTAGCTACTTTCTTTTTGCTTTAGTATTAAAATTATATAGATATTTAATTACTGTGATAAGAATAAGAAGAAGGAGGAGGTAGGAATAAAGAAATGACTATGGAGACGTGGTCGCTTCCGTACAGATCACTTTGTATCGGCAACGTTAGCATATTTGAACATTTGGTGAACAGAGTGAAAGGTGTCTATGTGTGCTGATATTAAGACGAATTTCTTCTTTGAATTAATTTTTACGCTTATGGTTTCGAAGTCCTTATTTGGCGATATGCTTTTGTGTTCTGAATAACTATGTAAACACCACAAAATGTGTTCGAGGTGTAGCAGGAATAATTAATGGGAACGGGCGTGATGGAAGGGTCCTTAATATGTAGAATATTGCTTTTAGTTTCATTTTTTTTATTTGTTAAAAGCTAGTTTGTATATCCTCTCATTCCATTGGAGAATAGTGAAATGCACTATGTTATAAGAATGTAAATTTAGTTTATAAAATTAATAATTTGAGCTGGGAATATTTAAAATTAAACACACGTCCATGTATGCACCTTCATCCATATTGGTAATTGCATCGTCGCTTTCTTCATCGTCAAAGAAAACATCTGATATCGAATCCTTGGTGGATGGGTTTAAAGTTAGCGTCCGCTTTTAAATATATAATTTTCCCGTGTACTTTTCTAAATATCTTATTTTTTAACACAACAGCAACTTTTTTAACTTATTATCTATTTGTTCCAGTGGTGCCCTCACCTATGCACTTGAAGCTGTGCATTCTCATATGTACTCGCATGCACTCACAAAAAAGTACGAAATATACAAACAATTTTGTCTTTTTATACTCTACATAATGTAATGTACTACTCGGTAGTGATATTTATGATGAACTAAAGCTAGATGATGTTCTGAGTGGTTCGAAGGTTTCCCCTATGGCTTAAAATACCGCGTTGGGATACATTATCTCGGGAATGGTAGGTGAGGGTAGCGACTCGAAATTAGAGCAAAACATTACTGTGGCTGCTAAGGCACATTATATGAGCTGGAGTCTTTGCTACGAAAATATTGGGAGTTCGAAGACATAACCAATTCGGAGCCCTGTCGGAGTTAGTAAAATGGTGTGAAGAATTCTTAAAATCCTCGCATCGTCGTTTGGATACTGGCAAATATCTTGTAATGCTGCCATTATTATCACATGTAGATTCCAGCTTGGTTATTGGGTCATCGTACGAGCCTGCACTAAAAAGGCTAAACCATTTACAACGGCATTTATCACAAAATTCTGATCTAAAATCTGTTTATAGTCACACAATTTGCGAATATCTGTAATTAAGACAAATGACAAATCTAACCGTCACTGACCCTACGCTGTCAAACAACGAATGGATGGGTGTGCCTCACTGTTATCTTCCACATCATCCTGTGGTGAAGGAGTCATCGTCGTCGTACGTGTAGAATTTGATGGATCTATAGGGACAAGCAATGGCAAATCTTTAAATAATGTACTAGCTGTCGGTCCCAAACTGTACTTAAATACGTGTTCCTGACAGACGTGGAGAAAATGTATAGGTGCATCGATGTCTCTCAAGAAGATGCAAATTTCCAGCACATTTTGCGGTATAACAAGAAAAATAGTCAATTGGAACATTATATGTGCACGACGGTTATATTGGAAACAAGCTCAGTACCTTTTACTGCACTTCGAACAATGGAGCAAATTTATGTCGACAAACATACCCGTGGAGCACCATATATAAATTAAAACTAAAATTAAAATTTCAACCATTATGTATACAAGGTGCGACAAATATGTAATAATACTGCCTCTAGAAAACACAGTTAAATCACGATATCTGCTAATTTTTCAGAATATTTATTCGAAATATTCTCCTCCTGATTCAATACATTTGTTACATCGATTTAATAGTGATTCAAACGCGTGTTCCAGCTCACTTCCAGTTTTGCGACCAAAAAGAAGTCGCACGGTACCAAATCAGGTGAATACGGTGGGTAATTCAACACACAGACCTGATTCCGAGCCAAAAATTGACTAACAATGAGTGCTGTGTGACTCGGTGCATTATCGTGCAACAGAGACCAAGTTTTTGGATCGCGGTATTCTGGTCGAACACGACGGATTCTGAACATCAAACGCTTCAAAACTTCGAGGTTACATGCGAAAGTAACTGTTTGTCCAGTTGGAACAAATTCTTTGTGCATAATTCCTTTACTATCGAAGAATGTGATGAGCATTGTTTTGATTTTGGATGCAACTTTTCGTGTTTTTTTGGCTTGTGGTAAGTTTTTTGATTTCCATTCCGCACTTTGACGCTTGGTTTCTGGATCGTATTGGAAACACAATGTTTCATCACCCGTAACAATTGTTTTCATTTTCTGCAGCTGCAACCATGTGTCTAGAATGACTGACTCTCATTAATTTTTGGTCCCCGGTCAATGTGTGTGGAACAAATCTCGTGCAGACCTTTGTTTTGCCCAAATCCTTCTTTTATTTCATCTTCCAGCGAATCTCTGCCATCCACAAACCGTTTATGGCATATAAAAACATTAATCATTCCGAATGTTTCTGATGCACTTTTACCAATTTTTGCGTGGAATTTAATGACCGCTCTTTGCTCCATGTTAAAATTTCAACATCAAACGAACACATGTTTTGTAAAATGAGTGTCTATAAACAGTAAATGTCAACCAAATGCCATGAAATTTTGACAGTTAGTAGAGGAAGGTTGAAGCTTCAGAACGCACACATAGATGGAGCGCTTGGTTGCTGAGATATGGTTCGAGTCTTAATACATAATTGTCCCACCTTGTATAATTAAAAATCCAACTGATTCAAACAGTGATTCAAATAAAGACAACAGAAACCCAACAACGAGTAAGCCTATATCTCGTTACCAGCAATACTATCTATGCTAGTTGTATCATTTACAATGTGTGCAGCCCTATGGTGTTTAACTTTTACATATACATTACCGCGCATAGCGAAACCAGTAGCCAATTGATTGTCTCTTCTAAGTTGATTGGCATAATTGATAAATAAATTGATAAATTGATTCCCACCACAAGAGATGTCATTAAGTGTAATCGATCTGTTATTATTTCGTCGAAAGGCAGCAACAGCTTTAAGTAAACGGCCACGATCATATGATGAAAACAGCTTGATAACAGAAGTGTTGTTGTTGCTGCTGCTCTTCAAATTTTTTGATTTTGCTTTAAAAACATAACGAAGCATAGGCATCTCACAGTTGATAGCCTTACATATGTTGACAAAGATGTTATGAAGATTTTCTTTATCAGAATACGGTAATCCGTTAGGGATGACGTCAGCAGAGACATCTACATTCTGAACGAAGTTTCTTTGTTGACGAAAATATACCAGCTGCGTTCGCGTACCTTACTAGTAAAATTTCTCTATCAACACAATTCTAAAGCGTAATAAAAAGGCTCTCTAAAAATGAGAAAAACGTAAAAATGTACGCGAACGGAAAATTTGTAAGGTTTACTAGTAATTTCCAAACTCCTTCAGTTTTGTCACTTGCCAGTAAGGACAGTTGTTTTTTCTATATTATAATTCTTACTAATAGAAATATTACCAATAAAAATTTGCAAGAATTATCACAGAGATGAAATAATTTGCTCTCTCACTTTCCACTCTTTTACTGGTTTTTGGCGTACGCGAACTTATTTCCAGAAAGAAATAGTAAAATTTGTAATCATTTGTAAAAACTATTACGTACGCGAACGGATCTACCATCTCTTCTTTCATAACACCAATATCACTGCATATCCTCTCAACTTTTGTAACTCCGTTAGATCACGTAATGTTGTGTAATTCAGCTGTGAGCTCACCGAAACCATCGAGTACTCTCTTCTCTGATTTCTTCATCACTGTATGCAGTTACTCAATAATGCTCTATTTAAGTAAATTCAGCTTCACATCAATGCTTAGTTCTAAAGAAGTCGATGTTTCTCTTGTATTGGCGTCGGCAGAATTATGCACAAGTGGAAATGCGACGACCGTAAGTTGTCGAGTAGCGACAGCTCGAGTATTTTTTTTTTTACATCAACAGGCATATTGATAGGAATTAATAAAAAAGCAAATACACTTAGCAGAAAAAGTGTACATACAAGAAGTAAACGATTCTTCCCTGCACTAAATACCAATAAGGAAACAATTTTTCTCAAAAGAAATTATTTTTTATTTAAAAGTTAGAGTATTATGTTTACTTTAAGCCCAAATACATTATATTATAATATACAGAAAAATTATGAGAAATAAAAGAATTCAAAAGCACCTGTTAATTGGTCAGAAAAAGTCTACGTACAAAGATAAGATTATATGATAAATTATTGGTTTTTGTGGGTTTTTGAAAAGATTAGTAGCTGGTTGGGTAGCCTTTCCGTTTTAGGACTTCTTGCAATCGGTTTGGCATAGACCTGACTAACTTGGAAGTATCCTCCGTTGAAATTTTGTGCAACTCATCTAAAAACATATTTTTAAGCATTTGCTTGTGATAATTCCTAAAGCTGATGCATGGCTAGTACTCATCGCTCCCGTTACGCTCAAACAGGCTAGTCGATGAATCCTGTTAAGGATCACCTGAGTTCTAATTTGATTTACCTTCGGCCACCATGCCAGAGAGGCATAGTTGATCATTGGTACTATTACAGTTTTGTAAGACCACGCCATTATTTTAGGTCGTAGTCCCCATGTTTTACCATATAGCCTTTTGTATGATAAATGGTTGTTCCAAGTAAGAGTTTTATCCAGGATTACTCCCAAATATTTCATCTCCTCAGAGAGTGCTAGTTCTATTTCACCTAACTTCAAGATCCCTAAATTCAACTTCCTCCTCTTCGTGAAGGGTACTAGCGTCGTTTTGCTAGGGTTTATCGAAAGTTCTTTCCCTTGACACCAGTCCTGTGTGATGCCAAGAACTAGTTGCATACGGTCAGTTATGGTAGAGTCAACTTTGCCAATTTGCAATGTTTTGCAGTCTCACTCCATTTGCCTGACTGGTAAGCATATTGTTCAGTAAAGAGTGATATATCATTAAGATAAACTTACTGTACTGATCTATAATTTTTTCCATTGCTTTTAGCAGGAAGGATGTTAGGCATATGGGCCGAAAGGATTTGGGCGTGTGATCTGCCTTTTTCCCTGCTTTCGGGATGAAAGCGACCCTAGCTTTTGTCCATGATTTAGGCACTGCACCTAATTCCAGGCTTATCCTGAAAATTTTTGTTAGAATTGGTGCTAATACATCAGCAGCTTGCCGGAGAAGGCAAGGTTTAATATCATCAACACCCGGAGATTTAAATGGATTAAATGTGGAGATTGCACACTTGGTTTTATTGACGGTAAAAATTTTACGAGCTAGTGATAGTGACCTGCGTGTAGCCATCCAGAAACTGATATCGTCGATGCTTTCACTGTCCTCATCACAGATGGCACAGCCTGGAAAATGAGTGTCCAGCAGTAACTGTCTCGTTTCTTTCAGACTTCCCGTATAATTTCCGTCTGCCTTTTTAAGTGTAGAAAAGCCAACTGAGTAATTTTTTTTAGCGATTTCTGGAGTCTGGTAGCTACTGCGGGCACCTCGATCTTCTCGCAGAACCTTTTCCATGAATCTCTCTTAGATTCTCTCAGTTTGGTATTGTAAGCCGTTAAGGCACATTTATAGGATACCTAGTCCCCATTGAACTTGGCTCTATTGAAAAGCTGACGTGCTTTCTTGCGTAACTTGTTAAGTTCCTCGCTCCACCAAGGGACGTTCCTAGAACGTTTCTTCACCACCAAGTTGCAGCTCTTTTCGAAAGCTTCAGTTATTGTTTTTTCAAGTTTCCTGACCTCGAGGTCCAGTTATTGAGAATTGTTAATTCTCCCACTTAGGCACCCTAAATTTTTCTGTAAGTAGAAGTTATACAGCGACCAATTGGTCTTCCTAGCATTCCTAACTTCGAAGATGTCTTCACTTTCCCCTTTCAGGTTAAAGCGTATATAACGATGATCTGACAAGGAGACTTCATGTAACACCCTCCAGTTAGAAATGTTATTAGATATAAATGCACTTGCTAGAGTGAGATCTAGCACCTCCCTCGTGATTGCATTTACAAAAGTTGGTTCATTTCAACTATTTAACACCACAATGTTGTTAGTAGTAATGAAATGAAAAAGTGACTCACCTCGAGTGTTTGTATCCGTGCTTCCCCATGCCGTATGATGTGCATTTGCGTCGCAACACATCACCCATTGAAGATTCCGAGTGAGGCAGTAACCCATGAGCTGCTGGAGCTCCTGGGATACCGCCTCCCCCGCATCATCGCCAGGAAGGTACATGGATACCAGTATTACAGTTCTTCTTCCTCTGGCACTGGGCACTTCTCCATGCATCGCCACCAGATCACGTTGTAGGAGCTCTGAAATTGGAAAAAATTTAATATTTTTGTTGATGAGTAACGCTGCCCTGGGTCGGTCAGCATTTACGTCGTAGATCAACTTACATGTTTTTGTCTGCAGACCATTTATTTGTCCATTTGCGGCCTTTCTCTGCTATCGGTGCTGGCTTTGCGGTGCTGGAAACCGTTTTCGGCTTTCGGCTATTTGCATGCGCGCGAGCCGCCGCCAAGGTCGAAAGTTGCTCTTAACCAACAGTCTTGACCTTTGCACTGTTACCCTTTAGTCTGGGTCTTAGCTGGGCACTGCCAAATCCACAAAAGACTTTGTTGCCCACCTTTTCGACCACTTTGACCTTTGTGAAGCCTGTTTAGCACCCTCCATTTGCTAACACAAATGTCCGAGTTCTGTGACTCAATCTGCGCCAGAATTCGGTCATTTTGCCACAATACTGAGCCAGGGAAGTATCCGACAAAGATTTTGGCCTTCGGCACTTCTGCCTCGTCCACAACCTTTAAATGGGCTCCCTCCCATGGCTTCAGGGCTGGTACTATCTCTTTCAACCAGGCCACAGTTTCGTCGTCCAGACAATTAATAGTTAACCATCTGGGCTTAAAACCATAGCCTGCAAAATGAGGCTTCACCGGGCCGGGACTCATAGACGATGATGCATTTCTGTACCTTGCCAATTTCCTCAGTGGACCATATGCCCTCCAGGAAATTGTTTGGAATAACCCCGACCTTTTTGTAGCGGACAGCTTCAACCAGAGTTGGCTTCGAACAGGGAACTCCCACAGGGGCGATTTGTGGAGCTACTCCTTAAGAAGCTACCGCTACCACCGCCTCCATCTCCCCGCAGGCCGGCACAGCGGACGCTGTCGAAGGTATTGTTGATGGACTATTAACCCTACCCTCAGGTGCGAATCGCTTTGTCGGCTTGGAGCTCGATGTCGGAGTGGAGCCATCCGATCGGGATCTTTTCGGGCTCGTCTGTATGTCGCTGGTCGCTATGACTCCAGCAGGCTTTACCGCCAAGGGCCTTCCTGTTTCCGGCGGTATGACCTTGGCAAGTAAAGCCTTCAGCCTCTTGCGTCGAGCCCCGGACAGCTTCACCCTGTCGGTTTTGCAGTCTTCCCTTAGGAGAACGCATTCCTCCTCACGGAAGATGTGAGGTCCAGCCGACTCCTGGCTAAGTTGGACGTCCATCCTTTCAAGACTGTCGGAAGAAGCGCCGCATTCCCCCTCAGACTGGTCCTGGTCCATATTTACGGTGGATATGGGACCTGGTGCCCCCTCCAGCTGATCGTAGACTGTCATTTCAGTGACGTTTGGACCAAGTGCCCCTCGTTCACTGAAATTTTTGGGCTTTTACCCTCGTTTTGCATCTTTAAAGGTGTGCAGTCCATTTTTTTTTTTTTCAAATTTAGAATCCATGAAATCTGATATTTGATTGAAACTTGCATTTTGGTCACCCATGGGTGCCCCCAATGGGAAGGCAAATTGAAACCGTAGGTTCGCCAGACCTTGTACGGAGTTCGCTATTATGCTTGACTCTACCTTGTCAAGCAAGTTCGCGGGCATAGCTGTTTCACCCCGATTTGAGGAGGTTATTTTAGGTCACTTATGAGTCGGTCCATGCCACAGACTGTCAAGGCTAGGCCTTAACAGTCTGTAGCAGGAGCGTACTCAGCCTTGGGAGTTTTCCTTCTCCCCCGCACGACTATTCGGCAACCCAAATCCAGCAGAGACATGACCATACTGAAATGAGCTATTGGTCAGGAATAATAGCCGCACTTCCCCCGGTGCATTGTTTAAGACATCCACTAGTTTAGTAACATTGGCATATTTTTCAAAACGTCCCCATATTATTTTTATTTCAGTATGATTTCCAAGTTTTTGTTGGCTCATCATCTTCCAGTTGACATTCAGTAGTTTTAAATGGCTCTTATAACGACTTTATTAATATAACCACAGAAAACTATACTGAAAACATTGTTTTCTTATTAATAACATATGATGACATAACATAATTATAGATGCAGAGTATATACGATATAACCGTATCTGACGTTTTTCACTGTTCGGGGAAACCCCAAGTTATTAAATTTGATTTGTCTACTGTACACAGCTGGCACAATATCAGGGTTGCAAAAGATTGTAAGGTAACAATCATAGAAAAAGAGAGTTGAATAAATATGAATAAAAGAGTAATGTAGCATACTTGTGACTTAATTGTGTGAGCTCAGCTATATATTGGGAATTAGATTTGAGGGATTTAGTTCTCTTTCTAAGTCTTCTTTAAGTAACAAAATAAATTCATACATTATCCATCGTTAGCTACGACTTTTCCCCATCTTTCTGGATTCCATGTTGGCAGAAGTCGACATGCTTTCAGGTATTCCATGAAGCGAGGCGATGTTTGGCTTCATCGTAAAAATGGAAGCGTTGTTCTTCCAGGCGGTGTGTCATCGATCGGAACAAGAGGTAATAAGGAGCAATGTCTGGGCTATACGTCGGGTGGAGTAGGACTTCCCACTTCAGCGTTCCTAAATTTGTTTGAACGACTTCAGCCACATGTGGACAAACATTGTCATGTTTCAAAATTACTTTGTGGCCGTTATTCCTTCAATGCTCTGCTCGCACGCATCTATTTTGTTCGATAAAGGACACCGGCGATGGTTTCATTCGGTTTTAAAAGCTCAAAATAAACAACACCGAGTTGGTCCCACCAAATACGAAACTTAAGCCAGCATGAATATTCCGTTTTGCCGTGGATGTTGATGGTTGACCGGGCATAACTCATAATTTTTTTATTTCGGGTTGTCGTAACGGATCCATTTTTCATCACCACTGACGATACGATGCTAAAAATCCTTTCTTTTTGAAAGAAGCGGCAAAGTAGAGAATATTACTCTACCTCAAACTCAGTATTGTGACCTGTGATCACCCCAATCAGCATTCTGAGGTCCTTCCTAATTGTAGGAGAAAGTTCTTCAGTCGACTATTCGGTTAATTCACAAAGCCTTTGGCAACCCTGCATGTCTCAAGAAGGGCCATCGTCTCTTGCGGATCATGCCCACAAAGTCTTTGATCGATCGTTGGATCCATGGAACAATGACCACTGCTCCAATAGCTGGTGGTATATTTGCCTATGTCCCATATAAACTCCGTCAGGCCAGACTACATAAGTTTTAAGTATGAAAGCCGCTTTCATCGCTACATTCCGGATTTCAAGATCCAATGGAAGGAAATTAAGTAAGGCATTTAGAGCATCTCGAGATGCGGTGCTTATAGGACCAGAGATGCATAGACATATACTTCTTAATAGTTTTGCGCCACCAGGCCTGAAACGCATATGTCATAATGGTCATCGTAACATGTTACACGAAAACAGCTGAGCTGCCAAAAACAGAGTTGCCAAAAAGAAAGTTGCTAACAAATCACCCTGTGTATATATTGATTTGCCCGCTGTGGAGCCATGAAGAAAATCTTGCACTGTAGCTGAAAGTTGTGGCTTTATTAGTGTTTACTCACTGTGCCTGACATACACAGAAGTCTATTCGTCGATGGTGAGTCTGGACCACCTATTTTCCAGCATCTGGAAATACACTCTTCAGAGAGGTATTACACATGTTAAGTAATACCTGCAGTGTAACCAGTTTAGCCTTTTTGAGCTTAGACATATTTTTTTCTTTTGTCATTTATCTTCGACATTTAGGATTTAGCTTCGTAGCTTTTTTCGTATTTTCAAACTAGCTCTTTTAAGAACAATTCTCCACAATATAGTAGCACTAATTTATTGTATAAATTCAGTTCAATGCTGTGTGAAAAAGCAAACATATTTTTTTATGAGAATTGCCATCTGGTAGCAGGACATTTGAGCCATCATGCAATATTTGCCTTCTTTATCATTCTTTCTGTTAAATAGTCAGCTGTTATAGGATATGCAAGCAAAAAATTCGAGGAAATTGGCATACTGACAAAAGATTCGAGGTTGCAAATTGCAATCAAAACTCTCTGGTCTTATTGCGCATTCTAAAAGAAGAAGCGCGTTGATGCTAATGCACCTTTGCCATATAAATATATGCCGCTAATGAATTGTTAAAAAAGCTGGCGATTTTTTTTGCCATTCAGCTTTTCTCAACTTTTTATTTTGGCCAATCTTCTTAATTTTTGAAGTCCTGGCAACACTGACTACCTGGGGTCAACAGATTGCTATTGTTGGCAAACCTTCTCAGTTGAAGATGTCTGGGACAGGTGCCATCATACTTTTGAAATTTTTGAAACTCTTCCGTGAACACGTAGAAATCTTCTTGTTTAAGGATTTTAGGTCTTCCACTCTTAAAGGATATGTAGGGAGAAGCTTGCGTATGATGTTGTACATATGTTATCAAGATCACGGTGTTGCTTTTGCTTTCGTTCCACTTTTTTACTTTGTAAACTTAAATTCACTTTTGGCGAATTTTTATCTTTCTACTTCGTGTATAACGGGTGCAATTTATTTGGGTGAGTTTTCGTCTACATTGTAAGCAGAATTGGCGAAGTTGTGGCCTGTTGTTTTTCAACGAATACGTTGAATTTTTATTTCTGAAGGTGCTAGATTTAGGCATCACATTATATACTCAATGTAGAAAGATACTTATTGGTATTCGCTTCCGTTATAAACTTCTAGCGTTTGTCTTTGACTCTGTATCCAATTCGATCTCTTGCTAATGTTATACTTTTGGTAGTATCTTCACAGAATAGTCTTCTAAATGTTGCAGGTGTTCCTGTGTTTATAAGTATAAGCATAAATTCTTCAGCCACAACCTACTTTTGAATTTGTTATTGTCATACTCCATTCAGCTGCGTTGGAATTGAAAGCGGTAGGGATTATACATATCCTATCAATTTTCAGGACCTTATCTTTTAATGCTTCTAATTTATTTTGAAAATTTTGAATATCACCATTTGAAATAAAATAGGAGCTTACCCAGAAAAATTCCATTCCATTTCCGTTGTTTGATATTGTTGTCGAACTGGAATTTGGTATCCAAATTGATTCAGCGCCTATTATGGCTTCAACCCAGATTCCGATATGATTTTTGGCGTATTGTTCATATATTATTATTATATCTGCCTCTTGTACCAATATAATTTGTAACAAGAGTCCTTCTGCTGTCGTGTTTTTACACAGTTTCCATATCGGCAGAGCAAGCCCACAGCGCACCTTCCTCATTGACAAAACTAAGTTAAAATGATGTCACAAGGGTTCTGCCGTTCGAAACCGGCTAATATAAGTAGGTCCCTTCTAATCTCTCAGAGAGAAGGCAGCCATATAACCTAACCTAACCTTAGTGAAAGTGCGCCGAATTATGAAAGTAAATCTTCAGAGCCACATACAAGTGTTAAGCATTTGTGATTACAAACTCAATTGAACGAATTAATCACAAACTTAAAATGATCGAAAACTGTTTCCAAGGATTCCACTCACATATTCTGTCAACGTAAATGAAACATATAACCCACATTCCTCATTACCTTTAGAAATGCAAAGTTATAAATAAATTTATGAAAGTAAATGGAAGATTATTATTATTTTCTTTGAAATGTTAATCAAAGTGTTATATATAGAGAATTTTACGTTTTGTACTGTCTGAAAAAATTCGCTGTATAATATATAGAAACTGCATCATGTTAAAAAATATAGAGAGCGCAATTACAAGCGCTCTCTATAACATGAAAGGGCAAACTTTTTCCGGTCGAACACTTTTTGTAATTTGAAGTGCAAAAGTTTGAACATTTTTTCTTAATGAGGAAACCATTTTTTTCTATATGTTTGGCAATTCATGACTACTATACAATACCTACAAATTTTTTGTCAGTTCCCCTATAACCTACTTAAGATTTGAGAACAATCCGACATCTAACGAAAATTTTACATGCAAGTAAGTGGGGGTGCAATGTCTTGACCCCTAACCGTGCATTTTTGGAACGTATTCTAAGTTGTTAAAATCTCATTTTATTTTCACTATAACTAAAATTTAAAATTGATCTAAGAAGAAGAGGAAGAATTATGCAACATTTAAAGATGTAAATAATAAAAATGTTATTTTTTTTTATCAACTTACAGTTTACAACAACAACAACTACAACAACAAAATTACATGAATAAATTAATTATGCTTAAATAACTAAAAGACGAAAAAATAAAATAAGAAGAAATGAAATAGCAGCAACACCAAGTTGAACGGCAACAGCGGCAAAAAAACATCCTATAGTTCCTATATGTAATATATATATATATATATATATATATATATATACATATATATATATATATATATATATATATATATATATATATATATATATATATATATATATATATATGTATGTATAAAGTTAAACACATTATATACATGTGCATACATTGACATTATATGAAATATATATACACAAATAAAATTAGTAAAACAAGAATTACTTAAAACAAATTACATAAAACATAACAATAATTTATGTTCTACATCCAAAGCAAATAAAAATTACTATTGTAATAACAACAGGAAAATAAAAAACACAACAAGCTATAAAGGGTAGTGGAATAAATTTAAAATGCTGTATTTACAAAATGAGCAGAGAATGGAAAGGCGTAAACTAAGACTGCTGTAATAACAACATTTGCAGAAAACTAAAACGTAAAAGATACTTATTAAATAATAAATATTAATGAAATAGTAAAATTACAAAAAAATTACCGAAAAGAAATTGTCCAAACGAGAAGCCACTTCAACAGTAACAATAGGTAAGCCTTACCGCATTATTTTAAATGACAAATAATCAGAAATCATGGTATTTTCCATTTTATAAATTTTAGTTTTTATGATAGCTAGTCGAAAGAGAGAGAGAGAGCTCTATTGCCCTCTGTTGCAGAGCATGATTAATAATAATAATAATGGAGTTAGATTCGGTACGTCGTCAACCCGTGGCATTGCGTCCATTTCTGAATTATTGTACCATACCCTTGAATTATTGGAAGAGATTGCTCCCTTCAATTATATATTTGTTATATATGAGCCATTCTTTTTTAAATCGCACAACTTTCAGGATTTGATGTCGTAAGCATAAATCGCAATTTGTGAAGGCGGTCATTTATAATATTTAGTTCCAACAGGATTGATCCTAAAATAACATTTAACTACCCATAAGAGTTGTTCTAATACAGGTGTGGGCTAGCCTTTGCTTGATCAAGTTCATCCATTTTGGCTGTAGTCCGCAGTTAGTACTATAGATGTGTTGCATGTCCAGAGAGCGATGTTTGCTTGTTTGACTACATGGTTAATATGGGAGTTCCTGTTTAGTTTAATATTTAGTATCACCCCTAGGTATTTGAATTTATTGGAGCATTTTATTTCATCCCTAAATATCTTAAGTTTCTTTACCTCAAACTTTAGTTGTTTGGTAAAAGGGGTAATGGTGGTTTTACTAGGGTTCACTAATAATTCATGTCTAACACACTATTCTGCTACGATTTCTATTGCAATTTGGAGCATATTAGAGACGGTATGCTCATCCATCTATGCCCCTGATCGCAATTGAACAGCATAACCAATTGTGACATATTCTTCCTCAGTGAAGGCTTCGATTTGATCGTCCATTACCGTGGACCAGAGTAGGGGTGACAGTATTCCTCCTTGAGGACACCCTCTAGCAGCTGCTATTATTAATGTAATATTACCTTTATTAAACCTGATTCGATTCTTAGAGTAGCTGGTACATTTAATTTTTCTAAAGTCATTTTAATAGCTTCGAATACTGTCTTATCGAAACTCCTTCTATATCCAAGAAAACTGCTAGACATATTTCTTTAGAATTTAGAAACTTTATTGCTCTGTTTACCAGTTTTAACAGAGCCATTTCTGTAGACGTACCTTTCTGATATGTTGATACGAATTGAGTCAAGTACTTCTCAATTACTATTTTTAAGGCTCTTTAGAACAGATGCTGCCTTATATGGACGGAAGGAGCATATTGCCCCTTCTACGATTGAAGGTTTGCAGATTGCTTTTGCAATTCTCCAATCCTCCTTGCTGGGATCACTGGTCTATTGTATGTTCTGATGATAAAATGATCACCAAATTTTGATTAATCTCAGACCCCGGGAAGTGCGTTTTAATGAGAAACGTCAGTGTTCTTCTTTCCTAACAATGTTCCAATTGGTCTGGGTTTTTCTACTGAGAGGATCTTATGAAACGACAGCTAGAGATTCTCTCTTAGATGTCTTGAACTATTTGTTCTATTTTTTGAGGGTTTGTGAGTAGGTTTTCCAGTAGCTATTCCTCTTGGCCGTGTTAAATACTGTCCTAACTTCTTTACCAAGCTTCGACAGTTTTGGTTTTGGTGGCATTTATGAATGTAGGTTCATTCCTTATATTGTATATACTCGTATTATGTTATATATAATAAAAAAAATAAATAAAAATAAATATATATTTAAAGATTGCGTTAAATAATAAGACGGAGACGGAGGACATACATCCATATCTATTGGAAAGTAAGCTGACGCAAATATAATTTCACTGGAGTTAACCAAAAGCTTTGCTATTGTAACGAAACTGTTAATTAAAAGAAATGAACATTATTAAAAATAATACAAGCTCTAGATATATTTGTTGAATGGCGCTATAGCACTGTACCTGCTTGCGATAGCTCCCAAAACTTCGTTGTTTGTGCTAGTTCATAGTTCCTGCTCAAAAACTATGCGAGGACCATTGGTATTCATGGTCCTAGTAAGAACAGCCAAAACTCCACTGGCACGTTGGAGATTGATTTGAATAATCTCCATCAATTTTGTTTTGCAGCTTTAATATGAGAGCCCCCCTTTTGCCTCTGCCTCTAATTTCCAACCGAAATCTGTTGGCCCGCGTAGATTTACCTGATAGGCTGACCTGACTCTCTTTCCAACTTTGAGAATGCTGCACTGGGTGCTCTCGTGTTCATACCGATTATGATAATGTCATCGGCATACGCCAACGGAATTACATTTTTGTTGAATATAGTGCCATTATGTCGTAAATCAGCAGCTCGGGTTATTTTCTCCATGAAAAGATTGAAGAAGTCGCACCATAACGAAACAAGATTATGCCTAATTCCGCGTTCGGTATTAAACGGCGGGAAGAGGTTGGCCCAAAGATGAGGCAAGAATATCGAACGCAGACATTGTTGTGTAGAGGTAATCCCTTACCGGGAGGCTTTATAATAACAAAATAGATGGTGTGTGTCGATCTGTTTTTTTTTGGATCTTCTCCGATGGTCGATGGTAGATTCACAAGGTCTGAAGCCGCATAAGGTCCAATCAGGTTGTTAACCATAGGCTTCAACCTTTCACACAGTACGATCGATAGAAACTTGTATGCGATGCTGAGAAGACTTATTCCACGGTAATTGTCGAAAAATTTGGGGTCTTCTTTCTTATGCACGGGACAAAGAACACTGTACCTCCAATCATCGGGAATGCTGCTATAAGCTGGTGCATGCTGGTGAGAAGCTTATCGCCTCCGGTCTTAAGCATCAGCACCTGCAGCTTTGTTGTTCTTCAGCCTAGAAATTGCCTCTCTGATCTCATCATAGTCGGGTGGTGGAACATCTATACCATCATCCGTGATTATGGAGTTCGGGAGATCTCCTCCACTGACGGGATTGTTCGGGGGTCGCCATTCAGTAACGCCCTTTAGTAAAGTGTTCCCTCCATAAGCTCCTTACATTATGGACGTCTGTAATCAGATTCCCGGCTTAACCGGCACTCAGGCGCTTGATATTCTCAAAGAATTTTCGAGTCTCATTCCTGTCTTTACGCATTTCGATCTGCTAGCACTCGCGTCTCTCTAGCTCTCTCTTCTTACGCCTGAAAATACGTCTCTCCGCTTTCTTCTTCTCAGTACTGCTTTTTAACAGCTCGCCTGGCACCTGCACGCTGTGTTTTTCTGTAGGCGGTGTCTTTCTCTGTGGTAGCGTCACTACACTCCTGCTCATACCACTCATTCCTCAGAGGCCGGTAGAAACCGACTAACTCCTCGGCAGCAGTAGTCATAGAGTGGGATATGTGTGTCCACTGTGCGCATGTATATCAAGTTGGAGAGTGTTAGGCATAAGCAGATCTGATAATCGAGTGGTAAAAGCATTTGCTGTCTCTGCTAATTGCAGTTCATTGACGACAAGCTTTCTCTGTGTGGGACTTCGTTTGTTTTTTCTGACAAATAAACGTGTGCGCACCATAGCTGCAACAAGGTAATGACCCGTGTCGATATTGGTACTGCGTATGCTTGTCCTCAATCATCACGTGATCAATTTGGTTTTTCGTTCGTTGATTTGGAGACATCCTCGTCGTTTTGTGAATGTCGAAATGTTGGAATTTGGCACTACTAATTACCATGTGGGTGCCGTAGCTCAGTGGTTAGTGTGTTCGCCTTCTGATCTGTAGGTCGTGGTTCAATACCCGGCTGATGCTGATTTTTCTTTCGAACGGTACCCACTTGTCGGCAAGCAATTGGCAATTCTTCCGACAGTAACAACTTGCCATGAAAAAGCTTCTAAAAAGAACTCTGTGACAAAGCTCAGAAAAAGCGATGTCACAAGTGTTCTGCCGTTCGGAACCGGCTAAAATAAGTAGGTCCCTTCTAATACTGTCCAAAATTTAAGACGCACAACAGTAATGGAAGAGAAGCTCGGCCAATGAGCCCTTTGTCCAATGAGCCCCTTTGGGGCTTTAAGTGCCAAATAT
This sequence comes from Megamerina dolium, assembly GCA_963854835.1. Lineage (NCBI taxonomy): Eukaryota > Metazoa > Arthropoda > Insecta > Diptera > Megamerinidae > Megamerina > Megamerina dolium. The sequence continues at coordinate 51,131,361 of OY978530.1, forward strand.
TTATTTTTTATTTATTTAATTACCATGTTTCGTGCTGCGACGAAATTGATCAGCTTCATTCCGTTATCGGAGGTGTTCTGGTGGAAGCTGAATTTTTCGACAGTTGGATCAAAGATACTTTCCTTGCTTAGCGCTGGCATTGAAGTTGCCAAACACGATTTTGATATCGTGGGGGTGGTGTTGTTGGCAGCGGTCATAAACTTCTTCGAGGCGCTGAAAGAAGTTACCTTTGGTCACATCGTCCTTCTCATCCGTCGGAGCGTGGGCACATATTTGGCTTATGTTAAAAAATGTTGCCTTAATGGGAATTGTTGCCAGCCGCTCATTCACAGATGTGAAATATATGTAAATCGTGGTCTTTGTTGGTGGGTTCCAGACCCAACACACAACCTCTAACCCAGGAGGTTTTCGTCACTTACTTTAGCTGCTACCCAGTGGGTGCCAGAAAGACTTTGCCCGGTGGTCGATTCGTAGAGGACCCCTGTTGAAAAATGGAGGTGCCATCACATAGCAAACAGAATTAGCTACATGATGGCACCCTCATTACAAAATGAAGGTGCCATCACATAGCGCGCAGAACAAACTACATGACTTCCAGTTAGTTGACTTGCGTTAACTTCACCAACGATTGCGCTAGCTATACTAGATTTGGATTCAGCGAATCAAAACTTAACTTCTTCAATTTACGTATTGACTTTTTTAGATATTAAAAAGAAATTATTCAAGCATAAAAACTTGCTCCAAATTGTATCAAACTAAATGGTCGTTATTTTGGCCAAGACAAAACTTGACGTAGACGTAGACTGCATCAGGACATTTGTACAAGACAGTATTAATGTCAACAATTTTTGATTTAAGCACTCCTTACAGTGAGTATTTGTGCCCTCGATGCTTATATTTCAATATTTACTTGATGTAGGGTATAAGGAGTAAGTAAGTGTAAAGGGTGTTTTTAGATGTTACAGAGGACAATATAGTCAGATCTGACAACTGTATTATCAACTGTGTTCAGTTTGATTTGCTGTAGAATGTGGTATTAAGCAGGGTCCAAATGGATCGCTTCGCCATCGCAGGCAGAAATTGGAGTTGGAGTTGGAGCAGGCTCATTTTTGCCACAATGGACATATCAATAAGCAAAATTGTCGCATATGAAGTCCAGAAAATTCACGAGAGATTTTCGAAGCACCGTTAGATGGACAAAAACCCTCTCTCTGGTGTGATTTAAGGGCCGGTAGAATCGTTGGTCTCTACTTCTTTAAAAATAAGAGCGGTGAGAACGTTACCGTTGCGATTACTCGTGCACCAATTGAATAGAACGTTCACTGAAGTATGTTTTCCAATCACGATGCGCCACATGCCATACAGAGCGTCAAACAATCGACTTATTGAAGAAATTATTTGGAGAACGCGTTATTTCTGTCATTCATATTGAAGGGAACAAATTTTTTGTTTTATGTACATAATTGGCTCTTTCGTGTTATACTTTTTTCTCTCTTAGAGTTTTGTCCTTCCTATGAATACCGCATTGATGAGCTGGTGGTTTGCTGGAACATACAAAATTCAAAAAAGAGGACCAAAGTATATGGGTGACATTTAAAAAAAAATTAATTTAACATTTCAACATACTTGTGGTATGTGGCAGGAAATTGGACAGATAAGATTTATTTAAATTAAGTCAATATAATTTGGCTCAGATCTGTGGATCTGTGGTCTTGACCTTTTTTTTTTGTCATTTTTGACATTTATAACACCACTCTCAAAAAAAGGATATCCGATGGATCAGAAGCGCTGGTCCGAAGCTGTGTTCGAATTATCGCTATCAACCTCAGATTTCTTTCTAATTTTAAAAACATTTTGTGACTATTTTTGTAGGTTTTGTAATTTATTCATACATTCAAAATAAAATTTGTTAAAAAAAACATTTTTAAATAAATTTGAATTTGAAACGAAGAATTAAAACTTATTTCATAATTTCTGTTTGAAGTCGTCGACAAGGAAATTACCCCAACAAGTTTATTAGTAAGCTGGAATTTCTTTGGCGCTGACTTTTCGAAAAGAAAGTATTTATTAAGTTTCAGTTCACCCAAACTTGATGCCTTGCAAAACAACAAATTACTCCTTATGAAAGCAAAAAAGGCAATTAGTAAGCAGTGCTCCATGAACCTCCTATTAAAAATCATATGGATAAATAGGCAACAACTCTAATAGAAAAGACTGAAATACTAGGCGAATATTTAAAGGAATCTTCTCCAATCATGCTACCTTACAATCAAGTCTTCTTCCACCGACGTCACATATGGAAAATATACACATAAAGAGTGTAACAGTCAACGAAATAAAAAACACTATTGCTAAAAATTTAATTTTAAAGAGTATCCTAGATATAACGAAATTACTGGCAAAACATTGGAAGACTTATCGCCTAAAGGTCTGGTCTACATTCGTAATATGTCCAATTGCATTTTTCAAATAAAATATTTCCCCATCGTATGGAAAGTAGCCATTCCAAAACAAAACAAAAATCCTACTCGAACAGATTCCTATAGACCAATAAGTTTGCTGCCTTGTTTATCAAAGATATTTGAAAAAAATCCAATGATCAGACTAGAGCCCGTACTACTTCAATGTAACATAATTTCCACACACCAATTTGGATTCTGCAATAGACGCTCCACAATTCAGCAGGTGCATCATGTTGTTAATAAAATTACAATGGGAATGGAAGAGAAAAAATATACTCTGACAGTATATTTAGATGTTGCTGAAACTACACACTGTAGCACGAAGGTTTGTTATATAAACTAAACAACTTACCACCGAAGAGCTTTTTTCTACTTCTTAAAAGTTACTATGAACGCCGTTACTTTTATATCAAGCATAAAGCCAGTATTTCTAGTATTAAAAGTATGGAAGCGGGTGTACTTCAGGAAAGTGTGATTGGACCTGTCCTTTATCTTAAGTATATATTAAGTAGGTCCCTTCTAATACTGTCCAAATTTAACTCGCACAACAGCAATAGAGGAGAAGCTCGGCCAATGAGCCCTTCGAACGCCTCTGACCTTTATCATGACCACCTTGTAAGCATCACCCTACGGTTTTTCATCGACCTTTTCGCAGAGTTCTTGGAAACATGAAGTTTTACTCCTTTTCGCCTTTTTAAGATCTTTGCGCTTTGCTTTGAAACATTTACTCAGTCTCGAGTGCTCCTCCGTTCCTTGGCTTCTCTGAGAGAGACGTTTCGCTTTGTGACATTCGTTTCGCAGTGTATCGATTTCCTCGTTCCTCCAGTAGCCGGGCATCCTATGGGGGTTTTCCCCTTTCTGCACTTGGCGGCGACACAAGCTTTGCTTAAATGTTTAACCAGCATTACGGCTTGCTGATCGACCTCACTCGAGGTGTCTGGGTATTTGTCTAGCATGAGCCTGAAAATATCCCCATCAAGCGTTTCGACTTTCCACCCTTTCGTTTGCATTTTTTGCTTTCTCTCTCGGGTCTGTGCGCTTCCGAATTCTGAAATTATAGCGAAGTGGTCCCTATAAGTATAGAAATCCCATACCTGCCAGTTTGCCAATCGCACGACAGCGCAACTAGCGAACGTGAAAGTATTTCTTCCGCCGGTATTAAGAAACACCGCATCTAATAGAGAAAACGCCTGCAGCAGACTATTGCCCCGTCGGTTTTTTTAGCTGCTGCCCCATTTTTCGGCCCACGCATTGAAGTATCCTATTATTAACTTTGGGCATCGCGCTCCAGCTTATCGGGTGAATCGTGTCGTCGTTTCCGCTGTCTTTGCTGGCCCCGCAGAAAGGTTTTTTGTTGCAAGCCTTCTCAAAATACCCCTTCTCGTCACATTTTATGCAGTTCTAGCTCCTGTCTTCAGCGTTCTTGCAGACTTTCGCCATGTGCTGTTATCCCAGGCACCTGTAGCACTTTCTCAGGTTCGGCTTCTCCCGTACTCGGCAAATTGCACACCTTATCTTTATCTTCTGAACTTCCAGCAACTGTCTCGCGTCCAATGCTGGGAAACTAACCACAGCAATCTGCGTCCCTGCATACTCCTTACGGACGTTTTGGTCGCCTTATCGTCGAAATGGCTAAGCTCTCTCAACTCTGATCTGATGGCCTCAACGATATCCTACTTGGTGGTGATTTCATGCAGGTCACAGATTTCCACCAATAGCTCACGGGTCAGTGCTCTAGTCTACGCTTGGTCGCCTAATACCCTGGTCAGTTTTCCTCAAAGATGCCGGTGTTGGACATGTGCACCTTCTTAAGCTCGAGCAGGATCTCTCCCTTCGCCGTCTTCCTGATGCGTGAGACATTTTCTCCAAGCTTCTGCAGACTGTCATTTTGCCTGCAGTATGTCACTGTACGACATGCTTCCAGCGCATGTAATAATGATCGCATCCAGTTTGGGACTTATCATGTGCATCGCCTTCTTCTCTTGAGATATTGCGTCTTCCGCTTTGCCTGCGTCCAGCCATCTTCTGCTTTATCCTTGGCCGGGCTGCCCTTCATTTTCGTGGTTACCTTTCCCGACGGCTTTTGCGCTTCCTCGCGCATGGTCTTTTTCTTCTTCGGAAGTGTTCTTCGATTCGACGGGGAGTCCGTCGAAGTCAGCATTTTGAGGGTAATACGCCTGGCCTGCCTCCTGTTGTCTTCCTCTTGTGCTATGTGGAGACTTACTAACAAGTTCAGTAAGTCGCTCATCTGGTTATTAATGGAGCGTTCTGATATTCGCATCATTTCCGTCAGCCTCTTGATGGTGTGTCCAAGCTCTACCATAGCATCACCCTTTGACTGCTTCGTTTCGGCCACCGGTATGCTGTCCATTAGTGCTGGTAGTGACGACCTAGCTCTTACGGTCTTACGTTTCCGTCATTACGGTCTTTTGTGCCGCTACCCATGCTGGCGCCATAGATGTTGCTGCTGTTGTTGTTTGTTGTTGTTGTTGTTCCCTTTATACTGTCCGTACTTCTGTATAACCAGCGCATCGTGTGTAGGGGGCGGTCCGAAATAGACAGGTGCGGGTATACCCTTTGGGAAACACAGCCTCTGCCCCAGTTCCCTGAGGTCTGTCCTTCACTTTGCCAGTCCCGGAAAACACGGAAAGACTTCCGCTCGCCCGAAGCAACGCAGGCTACAAACCCTGCGCTCAATGCACACTCCCTAACCAAGCCCGAATGCATAACGTGACTGACACCTCGGCATAGCAAGGTCACATCACCCTCTCTACCCTGACAGCCGAGTAAAGCCATAGAGGGCTTTAAGCGACTCCCAGCGCCACGCGCTGTGTACCAGTCGATTTTTTTATATCAGCCGCACCTAACATGGTGAACAGACACTAATCAGGAAACCGTCCAATATGAAAGCCTGGAGTTTTTTATAACTATGCCCCTGTATGGCGAGGGGGACACTTATTTCTAAGAGGCGGTGTCGATACGCCACTGTCACAGGAACATCATCGGATCTGCTAGCTTTTTTACCGCATCTTCCGCTTCTGTCGCTCAACATCGGGGATTGCTTATTCGTTTAAACTTACTTCGCAAGTATCCTGTTGTTTCAGGCCTTAATGCTATTCCCGATAACAAAAAATTGTTGTTTTTTTGCTTTAGGAACAGGCGCCGTACAGTTGTAGATGCGACAGTTTTGCTTTTTCACATATCCAGACAGATGAAAATGAGTTTCATGACTCGAATTACGATTTCAATGCGTTGTGCGAGCGTGTATCGATCCACATCTGAAAATCTCTGCGTCTTCTTTGTGAAATGTCAACGAATGACATTTAACACCTGAAGAAATTATTTGAAATTTAAAATTACATTAGGGTGGATCAAAAAAGTATTAAAATTTCACCTCCAGTTTGAAAGATTATGTTGAATGGTTCTCCGAACAAAAAAAACTTTGTTCCTTAACCCTTTTAGAACTTCCAAAATTTTTTTTTTTATCATAACACTGTTATTAATTGTCCGACTTTTAAAAGTTATAGTTTCTTGAAAAGCTATCAGGGAGAGGTATAATTTCTTAATAATTCCTTAATATATATTGAAATTGATGATGGATTAATGATAATATTCAGTTCCACTGAGTCCACCCCACTAATCAAAATTTTTGCACCACGAAATTAAAATCCTAAAAAAACCAATAAAATGTTCCTCTTGAAGTGTGTAGCTAGCTCTTAAACTAAAGGAGTAATAATGAAATGAAATTTTCTGTAAGGGTTAATATATGCCCGTTAAAAAAAAATTTTTTAAGCAGTTTCTATAGCCGCAAGTATAAGTATCTTAAGTATATTTTGTTACTCACTTTGTTATGCACTTGCAAAAAGAGCCAGGAATTGGACTTAAAACATTTCAAAGCCTGCAAGAAATATCCGGTAGACTTAATTTGTATTTTAATGGAGAAAACCTGGCCCCTTTTGGTTTCTTCTGAAAAATAAAACACTTGCTATTCATGGCCTAAATCGCTTTTCGGTTGTAATGGTCATATAAGTAATAAGCTATTCATGGTATAGTGATGCGTACACAACAATGATAAGTATTTGGGAAAAATTTCATAGTAGAAAACCGGGAACCTTCTCAGTTTTTTCCTTTTAGTGTTTGTTTTTAAATTTGTACTGTAACTAATACAGGGTGTTTAATGACACGTCTGTGTGCTAATGAATCCCTTAATATTTACAAAATTATTGATGATTTTTTATAAAAAGATACTGTTATCAAGGCAACAGAAGCTTATAATATTTTTCCAACAAACTTAAATCTGAAATGTTCTTAGGTTGCTTATTCAATTATCTGTATGTATGTATAAAATACTTCTAAAGTACAACATAAATATTTCATGAGCATCGTTTAAATTTATATTTAGAAACGTAAAGTTTTATGTCAGCGCTTCTTGCGGCAATAGACAAATTCTTGGAAACATTTTTTGGACCACCTTTATCTAAATACCTACATTTAAGCTCTCCTTAAATCAGTGCACGACATTTTTATTAAAAGTTACGCTATGTTATTGTTCCTGAATATTTGAACTCTACATCCAAAGTAAGTAAATAAAAAAATACGAATCAATATTTTTTTTATTTTTATAAAAAAATATTTTGTAATGTTGCTGTTCGCAGCAGCACTAATTTTATATCGGGACTCGCAGCACTATTTCTATTTCGGGACTCGCAGAGCTAACTTTCATGATCATATAATAAACTATCATTTTATATTGGAATGTACTAAATCTCGAGATCATATACGAAACTGTAATTCTATTATTCTCTCTGAATTTAGTGATCATACATGCAACTGTAAACTCTCTCATTGCAGTTGACTACATTTTTACCTATTTCTTTAATTATCTCATTCTTATATACATATAATCATAAGCATAGCCTAACTTTAATATTCTACAACTGTTAACTTCACTTCTACTGCGACCACGAATCAATAAAGTTGACAAACTTTTTTTAAGAGTTTTAATTTGCAAATAGGTGGAGCAAATCAGCTCTTCCTCGAAACATTTGGTGACCCCGACGTGATCGGGTTAGAAGTCATTTCGCGTTATAACTATTTGAGTTTTAACTAAACCACATTTTCCTAAATTTTTTCGCAAATTCAAAGTTAATAAAAGTTGAAATAAATCAATTTTTTTGCGGCAATATATAAGCACATAACGGGGGTAACTGGTGATAATACCGTTACTCCTATTTACATACATATCGTACGGCACATATTTATTTGCAAAAATTACGAAAATCTCGGCTTCCCGAGTTGAAAATACCGAAATTCAGTGGAGCATACATCGATTGGCCTAATTTCTTCGCCATGTTCAGCAGTGTTATTGACAAGGACTTAGAATTGTGCAAAGTGGAAAAACTTCAACATCTGCGCGCTAGTTTGCAAGGAGCCGCATTAGAAACCATTTGCTCACTTGAGCCAGTTGATGAGAATTATGACAAAGCCGTGGCTCTACTAAAGAATCGATTTGATAATAAGATACTTGTTTTTCAGGCACACGTTAAGGCGATTTTCGGCCTTAAAACTGTTGATAGAAGTTCTGCTAGTGGCTTGCGAGAATTGAGCGACAAATTCAATTCACATCTTCGTGCATTTTACACCTTGGCAACACCTGAACATATTTTAGATGGGTTACTAATACATCTTGCCACCAGAAAATTCGAAGATCAGAAGACACAGGAGAAATGGGAAGAGGACTTGCCAGTACAGACATTGCCAACTTTGAATTCAATGACCTCGTTTTTGGCGAAGCGGTGCCGAATGATGGAAAATTTGGAAAGTGCTAAGGTAACGCAAATACCTAGGAGTCAGGTGGGCAAAAATTCGAATACCAATAAAGGCATTAGAAACGTTTTGGTAGCATCTTCAAGTTCCTCTAGCTTTTGCGTATTTTGCGATTCGAAAGACCATTATGTAAATAATTGAATAAAATTCATAAATTTATCGCCGAATTTGCGCTACAAGGAAGCTAAGCGGCTTCAACTTTGTTTAAATTGTCTACGCAAAGGCCATAGCCTACAACGATGTAAGTCTGGGCATTGTCGTCATTGCTCACCCAAACACAATTCTCTTCTTCACATGAACCCAACCTAACTTCAACCTTACTTCGGAATGGAAGATACCATCAAATATTACTCTTGCAGATCCACTATTCTTCAAACCACAGCGCATTGACTTGCTTATTGGCGCAGGTTTATTTTTTGATTTGATGTGTGTTGGCCAAATTCGCATTGCTAGTAATTTGCCAATGTTACAAAAAACTCGACTGGGTTGGGTTATGTCTGGAGGTGTTTCATACACCACCAAACAATCAGCGTCACTCGCAGCTTGCACCAAAAACGTATCTGAACAACAACAAAACAACAATTCGTTGAACGATATTGTTAAAAGATTTTGGGAAATAGAGAACTGTTTCGACTCTGCTCCTCCATCTTCTGAAGAAGACGATTGGTGTGAGCAGCATTTCAAAGAAAATTTCACTCGTTTAGCTTCGGGAGAGTATTCGGTACGTTTGCCTGCAAAAAGAAACTTGAGCGCTCTTGGCGACTCACATAATCGTGATCTTCGAAGATTTAAAAACTTAGAACGAAAATTGGAAAATAATCATGATTTGAAAAACCAATATATTTCCTTTATGAATGAGTATGCATCGCTGCACCATATGTCACTGGCAAAACCACAAGCCACAACAACAACTTATTTTCTACCACATCACTGCGTGCAAAAGCTTGACAGCACAACGACTAAGCTTCGCGTCGTATTCGATGGCTCCGCAAAAACAACAACGGGCTACTCGCTAAATGACGTTTTGTTAGCGGGCCCAACTATTCAGCCAAAATTGTTCAAAACTCTCTTACAATTTCGCTTTCGTAAATTCGCTCTTTGCGGAGACATATGTAAAATGTACCGATGTGTACGTGTGACATCTCCAGACGAATATCTTCAATGTATATTATGGCGTGAGCATCCACTCGATGAGATAAAGGTATACAAGTTGGACACTGTAACATATGGTACGAAATCTGCCGCCTTTTTGGCAATTCGTACTATGCATCAACTTTCGTACGATGAAGAAGAGTCATTTCCAATTGGCGAAAAAATCGTGAGAAGAGATTTTTTTGTTGACGTTCTCATTTCAGGCGGAGATACTATAGAGGAAGTGGTTGAGATCAGACGTCAGGTTAAAGGTTTACTTCAGCGTGGAGGATTCAACATTCGTAAGTTGTGCTCAAACGAGGCTAGTACCCTTCAAGGCCTTGTTGACTCGGAACGTGAGATTATGCTCAAATTCCATGATGGAACTTATGTAACGAAGACTCTTGGCCTCGTCTGGGACCCTAACACAGATAATTTCTTATTCTCTTTTTCGCCTATCGCACATAACGCACGCGCAACAAAGCGTACGATACTTTCACATATCGCTAAATTTTATGATCCGCTTGGACTTGTTTCGCCAGCTATTACGAAAGCAAAAATTCTCCTACAAACCCTTTGGAAGGAATAACTGCAATGGGACGAAAGTTTGCCTCAGTCGTTGCTAGCTAGCTGGACTGACATTTGTGCTCAGTATGGTTTAGTGAGCAGTTTTAAATTTCCTCGTTTGGTATTGACACCTCATTCCAGTTGGGAGATTCATGCCTTTTGCGACGCAAGTTTGGCAGCGTTTGGTGCATGCGTCTACATTCGTTCGGAGTGTGATGGTTTCTTAAAATCATTCTTACTTTGTGTAAAGTCGAGAGTCTCGCCTCTGAAGAGTTTAACCATACCTAAATTGGAATTGTCTGCAGCGTTATTGCTGCGGAATTGGTAGCATCCATATCGCAAGATTTTCCACATCCTCACACCGTTCACTGCTGGTCAGACTCAATGGTCACTCTATCTTGGCTTTGCGAACAACCATCAAATTTCAACATTTTTGTATCAAATAGAGTGAGCCAGATTCAAAAGCTAACTCAAGGTATGACTTGGCATCATGTGCCTACTTCTTTGAACCCGGCCGACATCCTTTCGAGGGGATGCACTCCGAATGAACTACTAAATTCTAAACTTTGGAACAATGGTCCACCAATTCTATCAAAAGAGCACTCAGATTGGCCGAATAGAATCGATTTTTTAACGGATTTACCCGAACGGCGACGGAAGGTTTTAATTACTTCTCAACTACGCGACATAACGCTCGATTGCAAATACCACAACTCCTTTCACAAGTTGCAGCGCATCTTTGCATACGTTTACCATTTTTGCCAACTGCGCAGTACTCACGTTGATAGCCAACCGCTGACTCCACTGAACATCAAAAGGGGTGCACACCTACTAATTCGTCACATTCAACAAGTTCATTTTGCAGCTGAGCTCAAAGCGCTAGGGTTTCATAAGAAACTTAACTCGTCAAGCAAACTACGCTCATTAAATCCATTTGTCGACTCATTCGGGCTTCTTCGCGTTGGAGGGCACTTGCAAAACTCATTGTTGGACTTTGAAGCAAAACATCCACTTCTATTGCCAAAGCATCATCCAGTCACTAACGCAATAATTGACTACTTTCATCGTAAATATCTACATGCAGGACCACAGAGCGTACTAGCGTCGATTCGACAGCAATATTGTCCAATTGGTGGTCGAAAGACTGTTGCCAGTGTTATAAACAAATGCATTCGATGTTTTCGTTTGAAACCAAAAATTTACGAGCATATTATGGGTAGCCTACCATCCGACAGAGTACAAGCAAACAGATCCTTTTTCACCACTGGTATTGACTATTGCGGGCCATTCTACTATAAGTCAGAAGTTCGGACTAGGCCACCTATCAAATGCTACATATGCATTTTCGTTTGCTTCAGCACGAAGGCTTGTCATCTGGAACTTGTTCAAGACCTTTCCACATCATCATTTTTAGCAGCTCTAAAACGCTTTATTTGCACAAGAGGCAAGCCACACACCATTTGGGCTGATAATGCAACGAACTTTGTCGGAGCTAAAAACGAAATGCAAGATTTAAGGCAATTGCTTTTAAGCAATTCTCATAACACTGAAATCACCAATCAATGCATCTCAGAAGGCATCGCATGGAGATTCATTCCGCCTCGTTCACCACACTTTGGCGGATTATGGGAGGCAGCGGTTAAGTCAGCGAAATTCCACTTTCTACGTATCGTTGGCCTCTCAATTCTAACATTTGAAGAGCTTCGCACTCTTGTGTGTCAAATCGGAGCGATAATTAATTCTCGCCCACTTTGTCCAATTTCAGAGAATCCAGATGATTTGGAAGAGCTGACACCTGCTCATTTCCTTATAGGTGCGCCATTTACATCTTTCGTTGAACCAGACGTCACCAGTCTCGATATCAGTCGTTTAAACCGATGGCAGCGCATTTGTCATATGCAGCAAGTGTTTTGGAAAAAGTGGAGCAGCTCATACCTCTCACTTCTACAAAAGCGAGTTAAGTGGCAAAAATCAAATGGCGGTATTCAAGCTGGAAATATGGTCATTTTAAAAGACGAAAACCTACCATCACTGAAATGGCGACTAGGGCGTGTAGAGACTTTAATTTATGGCTCCGATGGCGTGGCTCGTGTTGCAATTATTCGCACTCCCAATGGACTTGTTAAGCGAGCTGTGGGGAAAATTGCTGTGCTTCCTATTAAGAATGAATCGGTTGAAAGCCTACACCTTCCAACGTGGGGAGGACGTTCGCAGCAGCACTAATTTTATATCGGGACTCGCAGCACTATTTATATTACGGGACTCGCAGAGCTAACTTTCATGATCATATAATAAACTATCATTTTATATTGGAATGTACTAAATCTCGAGATCATATACGAAACAAATGAATTCAACAACAATTCAAAAACAGAACACTGTCCCCATTAGTTCGGAAAATAGATACGCTCTGCTTTCAGTTGATGAAAGTGACGAAAATATTATCTCCAAGAAAAATTTCAAACCCCCACCCATTTTCTTGAGAGAACGCAACTCAGATAAGTTGATTTCTAGAATTACAAGTCTTATAGGACCAAAGAATTTCCATGTTGTTCCTATTCGCAAAGGCCAAATTGAGGCAACAAAAGTGCAAATCTACAGCGAAACTCATTATCGCAAAGTAATAGCGGAATTTGATGCTGTAAAAAAGAATTAATACACATATCAGCTAAAAAGTAGTAAGGGCTTAATCGTTGTACTCAAAGGCGTCGAACCCAACGTTGATATTAACGAAATCAAACTTGCCCTCCAGGAAGAAGGGTTTCAAGCCAAAACAGTATTCAACATTCTCAACAAGAGCAATATACCTCAACCGTTATATCGTATTGAGCTTCAGCCTGAAACAAAACCCCTAAAAAAAGGTGAAGTACACCCCATATATAAAATTCGATATTTATTGCATCGCAAAATCACAATCGAAGAACCCCATAAGAGAACTGGACCTCCTCAGTGCAGCAACTGCCAAGAATATGGACATACTAAGACATATTGTACCCTGCCAGCTGTTTGTGTGATTTGTGGAGATCTCCATAAATCAAACATATGCCCAAAATCTAAAGGCGATGCTAGCACGAAAAAATGCAGCAATTGTGGAGGTAATCACACCGCAAATTATAGAGGTTGCCCAGTATATACAACCCTAAAGCTAAATTTCTCCGCTAGCAATCAACCTCTAAAACCAGTTGAGCAAACTCAGATAGCCAACTCAATCGATGTTACTCCAAACATTGCTATCCAGACCATGAGTTGTCTCAAGATATGCCACTGGAACGCCAACGGCTTAAGCCAGCACCGTTTGGAGCTAATTCAATTCCTTGAATCCAGCCAAATCGACATAATGATGATATCTGAGACCCATTTCACTGACATAAATTGCTACCAAATACCATATTACAAACTGTACACCACAAATCATCCGCATGGTAAGGCACGAGGAGGAACTGCCATATTGATAAAAAGCAGAATAAAACATCATGTTCTCGAAGATTTCAGTAGCGTCTACTTGCAAGCAACATCTATATGTCTGGAAGAATACATCTCTAAGCTAGTAATATCTGAGATATACTGTCCCCCAAGATACAGTATTACCGAACAGCAATATAAAGAATTTTCCTCAACTCTTGGTAGCAAATTCTTGGTTGCTGGCGATTTCAACGCCAAACACACTCACTGGGGCTCCCGATTAATAACTCCAAAAGGCAAAAGACTATGTTCAATCATCACTAACCACGGCTACGATGTTATTTCAAATGGTCAACCGACATATTGGCCGACGGACAAGAGGAAAATACCCGATCTCATAGACTTTGGAGTCGCCAAAGGTTTGCAGATGGAAAATATCTCCACAGAGTGTAATTATGATCTATCATCTGACCACTCACCCACGGTAATATCTATAAAATCACCAAGCCCCCAAAGCAATTGCGTTAGAAAGAAAATAGACTGGTTAAAATTCAAGAAATATATAAATTCCCATCTTCCTCTGAGTACTGTATTAAGAAATGGACACGATGTAGACTCAGCACTCGAAAAATTCAACCAGCTGCTCTCATTAGCTCTCAGCTCAGCCACCTGCGCAAAGGTATGCAAGCAATCAAACTATAGCCCATACACACCAGCCGATATTGAATTGCTAGTAAGACTCCGAAGACAATGGCAAGAATTCAGATCACCGAATCTGAAAACACAGCTACAGCACTGCACTCGAAAGTTAAAGCAAGCCTTAAAAAATAAAAACAACAAAGAGTTAGAAGAGCACATAGCGAAATTAACACCTGGTGAAGCGTCAGACTACTCTTTGTGGAAATCAGCAAAAAAATCAAATCGGCCAATTCTCACTGATTCCCCCATCCGTTTGAGTGACGGTAATTGGGCTAGAAGCAACTGTGAGAAGGGTTTGGCTTTTGCAAACCACCTAAAAAGTGTGTTTACACCCAATCCACCCTCTTCACAGTCCTCATTACCAATATTAACTTCTCAACCTTGCTCAATAACGCTCAAAATTAAAAAAAAGGACATATTCAAAGCAATTTATAAAGATTTAAACCCAAAAAAATCACCTGGTCGAGATAAAATTACCGGTAAAATGATAAAAGAGCTACCTCCGGCTTCAGTAATTCATCTGATGCACATTTTCAATGCTATCCTTCGTATTAAACACTATCCCAAATGCTGGAAAACTTCAAAAATTATTATGATAGCAAAACCAGGAAAAGACCCTACAAAAGTTGCATCGTACAGACCTATCAGCCTCCTGCCTCTACTTTCTAAAGTATTCGAAAAGCTACTTGTCATGAATATAACTCCATTTATTAATCTCAACCAACTGATTTCTCAACATCAGTTTGGATTTAGAAAACAGCACGGCACAATAGAACAAGTCCACCGCATTGTAACTCTGATAAGGAACACTTTTGAAGAAAAAAAGTATTGCTCAGCTGTCTTTCTTGATATCACTCAAGCTTTCGATAAAGTATGGCACGATGGCCTTATTTACAAACTCAAACTATTACTGCCTGCAAATGTCTCCTCATTGCTTAGTAGCTACCTCACGAAAAGACAATTTCTCGTACATCACAAGGATTACACAACAAATCCATTGGATATTCACGCTGGCGTTCCTCAAGGAAGCGTTTTGGGTCCCTTACTGTATCTCTTATACACTTCAGATATGCCCAACAATAACTATACATTCATATCGACCTTTGCTGATGATACGGCAATATTGTGCTCTCGCTCTAACCCCATAGAAGCTACTAAACTCCTGCAGACTCATGTCGATTCTCTCGAAATCTGGCTAGCAAAATGGCGTATAAAAGTCAATGAATCAAAGCGCGTACATGTAACCTTCACGCTAAGGCTAGATACATGTCCCCCACTTAAAATTAATGGCCAATCAGTTCCACAATGTTCCTCAACAAAGTACTTGGGTATTCACCTCGACAGAAGGCTGACATGGAAAAATCACATAGAGGCAAAGAAAACTCAGATCAAGCTTAAAATGAATCAGTTATGGTGGCTGTTACACAAAAGATCAAAGTTGAATCTTGAATACAAAGTGTTATTATATAAAGCAATCCTGAAACCAATCTGGACTTATGGTATTCAGTTTTGGGGCACCGCATCTCCCTCTAATATCGAAAAATTGCAGCGAATACAATCCTGTCTGCGAATTATTGTAAACGCGCCTTGGTATATGAGGAACGTTAACATCCATCGAGATTTAAATGTATCCACAATTTCTGAGGAAGTTGCAATGTCCTGCAGAAGCTACATTCAAAAATTACACAATCATCCGAATCCCCTTGCTAGGCAATTGTTGCTGAGCAAGGGGCATCGTCGATTAAAAAGAAAAGACACACTGAATATGCTGTAAAATTGCTACATCTCGCGACTCACCAAATTGTGATGGAACGTAGGGGATATCACATAGTTTTATTTAGTTTGTAAGATTTGAATACTTATTGTTAGTTTCTTGTATTTAAGAAAGATTCAATAAAAAAAAAATAAGCTAACAAAAAAAAAAAAAAAAATATACGAAACTGTAATTCTCTTATTCTCTCTGAATTTAGTGATCATACATGCAACTGTAAACTCTCTCATTGCAGTTGACTAAATTTTTACCTATTTCTTTAATTATCTCATTCTTATGTACATATAATCATAAGCATAGCCTAACTTTAATATTCTACAACTGTTAACTTCACTTCTACTGCGACCACGAATCAATAAAGTTGACAAACCTTTTTTTAAGAGTTTTAATTTGCAAATAGGTGGAGCAAATCAGCTCTTCCTCGAAACAGTTGCATATAATAGGAGATTAGCAAAATGGTTTCCCCTCACACTATTTACGTTTAATGCTTTTTTCTAAAGAATTCCTATTCCCCTCATTTTAGCTCTTTTTGAAAATACGAACTTACAACGCTGCATTTTAATTTGGGAATTTAATCTTAAGGACTAGCCTTTAGACTTAATCTAAATCGTAAAACTAATTATTCTATAAAATTATATTAATATATCACGCAGACATAACTTAGAATCGTAATACTTAATTTGATTTCATTTTTAAACATATCAGAATATAAGAGATTTTTTAATTGTATCCCTGTTTGGATATTTCATAGGTAACTATTTTGCCACCAATGACCTGAATTTGATGGACAGGTGAAATGTTTCGTACGTTTTAGACACTTGAAAAAATAGTTGTCCTCAAAGTGCCATTACAGTTTTGATATTATTATTCATAGCAAATGGTTGCTATGATTAAAAACAAAAGCCTTTTATGTGGTTCAGATTTTTCAAGTCTTTCCTATATGTAAGCGTACCATTGTTTAATATCCACAAAACTGAGTGTTTGGCAGTGCTACATAGTTAAGTTGTAAACAGATTTACTGCCCCTGCAAAATTGCAACACGGCGACAAGATGGTGTCTGCAGCTAAAGTTGTAATGATGATTGTGCTCGGAATGAACAGAACGCGGAGATGACAGCATCAAAATTTTATTAAAAAATATATAAATATAAATATAAAAAATATATATACTTCAAGGGAAAAAAAATACAAGCTAAATGGAATTATTTCCGAGTTGCTATTGTTTATGAACCATTTTGTTGCATGTTGACAACTAAGTAATTGCCGATTGGAATCCAAATATGAAGCTTTTTAACGAGTTTCATAAGTTTTAAATGTTTTTCATATTCAATTTCAAAATGTGACACATTTAACTTCTCTGGAAATTCTCGCACAGTTATATAACGAACTGACTCGATTATAGCTTTAATTTGATCATTATCAAGCTCATCTGGTCGACCTGATCGTTGGTCATCTTTGAGTGAAAAATCTCCGGAACGAAATTTGTCAAACCAATTCCGATATTATCTTTCTTTTAAGGCTTCTTCAAACATCACGTAACTTTTTAGAAAGAAAAATATATCAAAATACTCGTTTTGCAATCCATATTAAAACTGACGCCAAACTAATACCTTCTAGCTTTAAAAAAAATATTGCCATTTAATTGGTATTTCAGTACCACCCGAGCAAGGTTTTTCAATAGCTGGTGCTGCAGCCACCGAAAACGGAACTGTTGAACAACAAAACGATTATCAAAAATTACTCTTTTTGCAAACGTGGTTTAACAATAATGATATTCATCTAAACGTTTAAATTTACGAACTTTCACAATTTGTGTAAACCACTTCACATATAAAATTTGATAGCTGTTTTCCGAGCTCGTAAGCTTACGAAGTTTACATAGTTTACAACGCATTTAAGCGTTTAGATGAGAATCGCTAACAAATTATTACTTACTTACTTACTTATGTGGCCATACCAACCGAATATCGATTTAGGCCGAAAATAACATGCTTCGCCAGCCATCTCTGTTCTTCGCTAGCTGGCGCCAGTTAGAAATTCCAAGCGCCGTCAGGTTCTCCAGTACTTGCTCTTTCCACCGGAGGTTTGGTCTTCCTCTTTTGCGTCGTCCTCCAGCGGGTTCCGAATATAACACCTTCTTAGCTGGAGCGTGTTCTTCCATTCGCTCGACATGACCTAGCCAGCGCAGCCGCTGGATTTTGATGCGCTTTACTATGTCAATATCGGCATACAGCTCGTACAGTTCATGGTTGTACCTTATTCGGTACTCGCCACCAACGCAAATAGGTCCAAAGATCTTGCGTAGGACTTTTCTCTCGAAAACTCCAAGTATTCGCTCATCCGAGGTGGAAATTGTCCAGGCTTCAGCGCCATATGTTAGGACAGGCATGATGAGAGACTTGTAGAGTGTAGTTTTCGTTCTTCGAGAGAGGGCTCGACTTCTCAATTGCTTACTCAGCCCAAAGTAACACCTGTTAGCAAGAGTTATCCTACGCATGATCTCCAAGCTGACGTCATTACTGCTGTTAATGCTGGTTCCAAGATAGACAAAGTCCCTTACTACTTCAAAAGCGTAGTTGTCAACAGTGACGTGCTGTCCAAGACGCCGGGACTCTTTGTTTGTTGACACTAGATACTTCGTCTTGCCCTCGTTCACCGTGAGACCCATCCGACGCGACTCTCTTTCCAACTCTGAGAATGCTGCACTGACTGCTCGCGTGTTCATGCCGATTATGTCAATATCGTCGGCATACGCTAACAGCATGACACTTTTGTTGAAGATAGTGCCATTATGTCGTAGATCAGCAGCTCGTATTATTTTCTCCATAATAAGATTGAAGAAGTCGCACGATAACGAATCACCTTGTCTGAAACCCCGTTCGGTATTAAACGGTGCGGAGAGGTCCTTCCCAATTTTCACTGCACAACGGGAGTTATGCAGTGTCATTCTACAAAGTCGAATGAGCTTTGCAGGAATACCGAACTCAGACATTGTTGCGTAGAGGTAATCCCTTACCGGACTGTCGAAAGCGGCTTTATAATCAACAAATAGGTGGTGTGTGTCGATCTGTTTTTCTTGGGTCTTCTCCAGGATTTGGCGCAGTGTGAAAATCTGGTCGATGGTGGATTTACCAGGTCTGAAGCCACACTGATAAGGTCCAATCAGGTTGCTGAGCATAGGCTTCAATCTTTCACAGAGTACGCTCGATAGAACCTTGTACGCGATGCTCAGGAGACTTATTCCACGGTAGTTGGCGCAAATTGTGGGGTCTCCTTTTTTATGCACAGGACAGAGAACACTGAGCCTCCAATCATCAGGCATGCTTTCATCCGACCATATTCTGCTTATGAGCTGGTGCATGCGGGTGAGCAGCTCATCGCCTCCGGTCTTAAACAACTCGGCAGGCAGGCCATCAGCACCTGCAGCTTTGTTGTTCTTCAGCCTTAAAATGGCCGTTTCAACCTCGTCATAGTCGGGTGGTGGAACATCAACACCATCATCTGTAATTGGGGTTATCGGGCATTCTCCTCCACTGGCGGAATTGTTCGTAGCATCGCCATTCAGTAACGTGGAGAAGTGTTCCCTCCATAGGCTCAGTACACTCTGGACATCCGTAACCAGATTCCCATTTCCATCACGACAAGAAGAGGCTCCGGGATTTAAACCTCCACTCAGGCGCTTGATCTTTTCGAAGAATTTTCGAGTCTCATTCTTGTCGGTACACATCTCTATCTCCTCACACTCGCGTCTTTCCAACTCCCTCTTCTTGCGCCTGAAAAGACGTCTCTCTGCACTCCTTTTCTCTCTATACCGCTCCTTAACAGCTCGCGTTACGCCTGCACGCAGGGTTTTTCTGTAGGCGGCGTCTTTCTCTGCGGTAGCGTCGCGACACTCCTGATCATACCACTCATTCCTCAGAGGCCGGTAGTAACCGATTACCTCCTCGGCAGCAGTAGTCATGGAGTGGGATATATGTGTCCACCGTGCGCATGTATCATCAAGTGGGGGAGTGTTCTGCATAAGCAGATCCGATAGTCGAGTGGAAAATGCATCTGCTGTCTCTGGTGATTGCAGCTTACTGACGTCGAGCTTTCTCTGTGTGGGACTTCTCTTGTTATTTGCGACACATAAGCGTGTGCGCACCTTAGCTGCAACAAGGTAGTGATCCGAGTCGATGTTGGCACCACGGATCGATTTCACGTCCATCACACTGGAAGCATGCCTTCCGTCAATCAACACATGATCAATTTGGTTTCTTGTACGATGATCTGGAGACAGCCATGTCGCTTTGTGGATGTCGAGATGCTGGAATCTGGTACCACCAATTACCATGTTTCGTGCTGCGGCGAAGTCGATCAGCCTTATTCCGTTATCGGAGGTGTTTTGGTGGAGGCTGAATTTTCCGACAGTTGGACCAAAGGTACCTTCCTTGCCCACCCTGGCATTAAAGTCGCCAAGCACGATTTTGATATCGTGGCGGGGGCAGCGGTCATAAGCTTCTTCGAGGCGCTGAAAGAAGCTCTCCTTGGTCACATTGTCCTTCTCATCCGTCGGAGCGTGGGCACATATAAGGCTGATGTTGAAAAATTTTGCCTTGATGCGGATTGTGGCCAGCCGTTCATTCACAGGCGTGAACTGCGAGACAAGATGTCGTAGTCTCTTGCTGACCAAAAATCCACATCCTAATTCGTGCCTTTCAGCATGGCAACTGTAGTAGATGTCACAGGACGCTCTTTTGGAGCAGCCCTGTCCTGTCCATCGCATTTCCTGGAGAGCGGTGATGTCAGCTCTGTATTTTTCGAGGACATCAACCAGCTGGATAGAGGCACCCTCCCTATAAAGGGATCGGACATTCCAGGTGCATATCCGTAAATCGTGGTCCTTTTTTCGTTTGCGGGGGTCATCAACAAAAACGGTAGTCCTTCTCCGAGGCATATTTGTTTTTTTCATTGGGGGGGTTTTTTATGTGGCGGGTCCCAAACCCAACGCACAACCTCTAACCGAGGAGATTTTCGCCACTCACTTCAGCCGCCTCCCAGCGGGTGCCAGGAAGACGTAGCCCGGTGGTCGCCACATGGAGGGCCCCCATTAATAATAATGAAAGCGCCATCACAGAGTAAGCAGAGCAAGCTATATGACTACCCCTCATTAACAAATAAAGGTATCATCACATAGCGCTCAGATCAAACTACATGACAGCCAGTGAGTTGACTTGCGATGAGTTCAACAAGGATTGCGCTAGCCCCACCTGGTTGAGGCAGTTAGACACGTTACCTTGCGAAAACACCACCAGACCACCAACCAACAAATTATTATTGGCATTAATAATCCTAGTTTTATTTTACAATCAAAGTCAATTTGACAGAAATATGATTTGTTTTTTAGGTTATTAAGATTCCAGTTTCTAATCAATCTACCAAAGGAGAATTTAAGTCCTTGTTGCCGTGTCTGTGGGTCGACCATATAGAAACCTCTCCACTTTCTAGTCGAATGTGATGCTATTTCCAAGAGACGAGAGAGAAACATATGCCTAATGTGTCTTATCGTGAAATCGATCCGTGGTGCCAACATCGACTCGGATCACTACCTTGTTGCAGCTAAGGTGCGCACACGCTTATGTGTCGCAAATAACAAGAGAAGTCTCACACAGAGAAAGCTCGACGTCAGTAAGCTGCGATCACCAGAGACAGCAGATGCATTTTCCACTCGACTATCGGATCTGCTTATGCAGAACACTCCCCCACTTGATGATACATGCGCACGGTGGACACATATATCCCACTCCATGACTACTGCTGCCGAGGAGGTAATCGATTACTACCGGCCTCTGAGGAATGAGTGGTATGATTAGGAGTGTCGCGACGCTACTGCAGAGAAAGACGCCGCCTACAGAAAAACCCTGCATGCAGGAGCAACGCGAGATGTTAAGGAGCGGTATAGAGAGAAAAGGAGTGCAGAGAGACGTCTTTTCAGGCGCAAGAAGAGGGAGTTGGAAAGACGCGAGTATGAGGAGATAGAGATGTGTACCGACAAGAATGAGACTCGCAAATTCTTCGAAAAGGTCAAGCGCCTGAGTGAAGGTTTAAATCCCGGAGCCTCTTCTTAGCGTGATAGAAATGGGAATCTGATTACAGATGTCCATAGTGTACTGAGCATATGGAGGGAACACTTCTCCACGTTACTGAATGGCGATGCTACGAACAATTCCGCCAGTGGAGTAGATTGCCAGATAACCCCAATTATAGATGATGGTGTTGATGTTCCACCACCCGACTATGACGAGGTTGAAACGGCCATTTTAAGGCTGAAGAACAACAAAGCTGCAGGTGCTGATGGCCTGCCTGCCGAGTTTTTTAAGACCGGAGGCGATGAGCTGCTCACCCGCATGCACCAGCTCATAAGCAGAATATGGTCGAATGAAAGCATGCCTGATGATTGGAGGCTCAGTGTTCTCTGTCCTGTGCATAAAAAAGGAGACCCCACAATTTGCGCCAACTACCGTGGAATAAGTCTCCTGAGCATCGCATACAAGGTTCTATCGAGCGTGTTGTGTGAAAGGTTGAAGCCTATGCTCAGCAACCTGATTGGACCGTATCAGTGTGGCTTCAGACCTGGTAAATCCACCATCAACCAGATTTTCACACAGCGCCAAATCCTGGAGAAGACCCAAGAAAAACAGATCGACACACACCACCTATTTGTTGATTATAAAGCCGCTTTCGACAGTCCGGTAAGGGATTACCTCCACACAAGAATGTCTGAGTTCGGTATTCCTGCGAAGCTCATTCGACTTTGTAGAATGACACTGCATAACTCCCGTTGTGCAGTGAAAATTGGGAAGGACCTCTCCGCACCGTTTAATACCGAACGGGGTTTCAGACAAGGTGATTCGTTATCGTGCTTCGAAGTATCTAGTGTCAACAAACAAAGAGTCCCGGCGTCTTGGACAGCACGTCACTGTTGACAACTACGATTTTGAAGTAGTAAGGGACTTTGTCTATCTTGGAACCAGCATTAACAGCAGTAATGACGTCAGCTTGGAGATCATGCGTAGGATAACTCTTGCTAACAGGTGTTACTTTGGGCTGAGTAAGCAATTGAGAAGTCGAGCCCTCTCTCGAAGAAAGAAAACTACACTCTACAAGTCTCTCATCATGCCTGTCCTAACATATGGCGCTGAAGCCTGGACAATTTCCATCTCGGATGAGCGAATGCTTGGAGTTTTCGAGAAAAAAGTCCTACGCAGGACCTTTGGACTTATTTGCGTTGGTGGCGAGTACCGAATAAGGTACAACCATGAGCTGTACGAGCTGTATGCCGATATTGACATAATAAAGCGCATCAAAATACAGCGGCTGCGCTGGCTAGGTCATGTCGAGCGAATGGAAGAACACGAACACGCTCCAGCTAAGAAGGTGTTATATTCGGAACCCGCTGGAGGACGGCGCAGAAGAGGAAGACCAAACCTCCGGTGGAAAGACCAAGTACTGGAGAACCTGACGGCGCTTGGAATTTCTAACTGGCGCCAGCTAGCGAAGAACAGAGATGGCTGGCGAAGCATGTTATTTGCGGCCTAAATCGATATTCGCCTAACAGAAGAAAAGAAAAGAGGGCACAATAGACCCTTAGGTCGCAGTATGGATTTCATATTATATTAATTTACACATTTTATGAAAGGAAATTTTCGGAGATAACCATTGTCAGCTAATATTACTATTTTAAAAAAATTGAAATTAATTCATTAATCAATTCGGCAATAATTCCAATTCTTTTTTTTTTTGTCGTGCGATTAATCATATGATAAATTAATTGATTTAAAAAACTTGTTTGCCATCCCTAAGGGTGGGTAGTACGGCCGTTCACGTACCCCAAATTGGTAACGTAGGTCCAGAAGTCTTCTGTCTTCTAATTCTGCGGATAACTTATCAGCGCTCAATTTGATACGCTGTGCATTGAGCACCGTGAGATATGCCTTCTAGGCAGGTACTATTCTCCCTATTCATTTCGTATCTAGAGTGTTTGTTGTGTGCTTTAACAAATCCTGTGCTTTAGCCTTTTCTAATGAATCTGTTAAGTCGCTTCAGTTACTTCTTAGTTGTTCTACAATACACACGTACAATACCGTGTGTAAATCTTTCAGACTTGAGACTTGTGGGGTCCACGGCTCTAAAACATTGAGTTTATGTAATGTATTATTTTGCTTAATCTCTGGCTTGAATATATTTTTTGTAGAGGTGGTATCATGAGGGTTTCTATATTAGAGTATATGTCAAACTGTTCTCGGTATATCTCCCATAGATCTGCTAAATCTATCTCGTCAAAATGTTCTTCTTGTCCATTATCCGTGGGGCCATCTGTTTGACTGGATATATGGTGCAGGAAAATTACCGGATTCTAATTGGCTGATATGTATTTGACTAGATTGTACGTGACTAGATTGCATTAGACTAGGTTGCGTTTGACTAGATTGTACGTGACTAGATTGCATTAGACTAGGTTGCGTTTGACTAGATTGTATCATTATATAAGCTACATTATTATTCGCTGTTATTCCCGAACTAATTTTATCATTATCCCCTACATCAATAGTTGTTTCCTTTATAACATCTCTTCTTTCACCCGGTATTAGATTATTTCTGTTATTACTTTTATTTGTTCTGACAGGCGTTGTTCCGTAACTTTTAATTGTGGATGTAATTTAAGAAATTCCTGATGCAAACGATTTGTGTTGCAGGTCATTTGTTTTTCTTGCTTTGCTGCCATAAATTATATGCGTAGTAAGTTTTCGTTCATTGTATTTGCCCATTTTATTCGTTGCCTTACTTTTCCAGTCTGCGTGAGGACTGCATCGGTGTGTGCTTGTCGGTCAGTTACGGGTGGTGGAGTTGTATTGTTTGTTTCATTGTTGTTGTTTGAAGAGGTTCCCCTAGACTGAAACTATTTTTGGGCCGCTCTAATACACCATGCACCATCAGTGCTATTATTATCCGAGGCTGTTCTTCTTTGGTTCATTAGGTTTGTTAACAGGCTGTCTTTACCCTTTGCCAGCCCATATATAGATATTAACATAAAGACCGCTTCAGGTCTTCAGGGCACCTAGATGTTGTTCGCCCAGCCAAGTTTTGGTTCGGTGTGGGGGTGGTATTTTATTTTCCACTTGCCCCACATGGCAACATTCACATGGACCATGTCCATGTAGTTGGCGTCATGCAGAGCATTCCCTTATTCGCCAGCTAGAGACGTGCCCGATGGGGAACCATCCACACGGGTTATTATTATTATTATTATTATTAATATTATTATCATTATATTCCCAAGAGACTTTCAAACACCATACATGTTTCGTTGATTCGGGAAATAGCTTGAACAAATATTAAGTATTTAAATGAGATTCGGCATGAGTGACCTATGGTTCAAGAATGCAAAAGGGGTAACTAACTTAATCTCCCATCTCGAGCATGATAAATCCGTGTACAGTGATACCGTCTAATATGTTGCCAACGTCGCGGCAGCTTCCACAGTTTTCTTTCTAAAACAAACATATTTCACCTTTAGATTAATATAGTAAGATATGTGTGGGTGCCGTAGCTCAGTGGTTAGTGTGTTCGCCTTCTGATCTGTAGGTCGTGGTTCAATACCCGGCTGATGCATAACAAATTTAATATCGAAAAGATTTTTCTTTCGAACGGTATCCACCTGTCGGCAAGCAATTGGCAATTCTTCCGACAGTAACAACTTGCCATGAAAAAGCTTCTAAAAAGAACTCTGTGACAAAGCTCAGAAAAAAGTGATGTCACAAGTGTTCTGCCGTTCGGAACCGGCTAAAATAAGTAGGTCCATTCTAATATTGTCCAAAATTTAAGACACACAACAGTAATGGAAGAGAAGCTCGGCCAATGAGCCCTTTGGGGCTTTAAGTGCCACATATTTATTTTTTTATTTTTAGTAAGATATGAGCAAGCCACGCCCACTATTTTATTCTTTCAATTACATTTTTTTAGTTTTAACCGCCATAAGAAGTGTTTCGCACTGAATCACACTGTGTAGGCATAACTAGTCGTATGAGAAATAGGCAAACAATTATTTAACGTAGCTTCCATATGGTGTTGTGAAATATTTTAAGTTTCGAACCTTTGTACTTTACATATTCTAGAACATCCATATTAATGTTAAGGGGAAAATAATTTTGGAAGAATTTTGTCCACCATGTAAGGTAATATTGGTCCTATACTAAAACACTGCTACGGTCCGCTCTTAAAAATAGGTGTAAGACAGCCATATATGAATAGATATTTACCTACTTATTTTAGCCGGTTACGAACGGCAAAACCCTTGTGACATCATTTTTTCAGAGTTTTGTCACATAGCTTTTTAAGAAGCTGTTTCATGGAAAATTGTTTCTGCCGGAAGAATCTTTTTGATATTAAAATTATGCTTCAGACGGGAATTGAATTGAACAGGTCAGAAAACCAACACACTACCCTCTGAGCTACGACACCCACAATCATATAATGGTATCATTAGGAGCACTTATTTCTACGAAGTGTGTAGTTTTGATGGGTTGATTTACAAAGGTAATATTATTATTATTATTTTTTCGGTAATACGGTTATATTTTTACTACATTTTGAGACCTTAGCCTAACAATTTGTAGCAATACTATTTGAATATATTGAATAGTTATTTCATTTTTTTATTATTATTATTATCTTTATTCACACATTCCACAATGGTATTCACACTTCATTATATGGGTAATACAACATAATTGCAACATATAACAAAGGCATCTATGTACATTGATTCAAAAATATATAAGCTATATTAATCTCAAAAAATACAGAGATATGGGAACCCTTATAAGTCCTCTGGTATCCTTTACTCTGGGATGTTTAGAAATCTGCGCACTATTCCAGCGGTATTTATCAGCACAGCCCTTTGCATCTGCACATACAACTCGGGGTCGATGGATAACGCCCTTAATCCCAGCTTGAGTGTGGTAGGCACAATTTCAGTCGCCGAAATAACGAGCGGTATAACAGTGACCATCCTTACGCCCCATTGCTCTTTGATGTTATCATTGATGTACGTTACTGGTGTTAACCACCGCAAAGTCAATCAGAAACACCTTTGATAGGTCTTTCCTCCACACCTTGATATCAGGTCGATTGGCCTCCTGCGTTCTGTCGGTAAGTATGGAACGATCCCAGTAGAGTTTTACCGTAGAATTTTCAAGTACTGCAGCAGGATCGTATTTGTAGTATTCTAGCGTCTCGCCTCGTCACAGTTTGTCCTGGATAGCCAAGGCCCTGTGGACTATTTTACCTACAAAATCATGACATTGGCGATAAGCAGTTGCAACCAGCTGAGACCATCTGGAGACGATATGGTGGATTGTTTCACTAGCATTTTGGCATTGGCTACACCTATCGTCCGTTACACGCCTGTCGCCAGTTATGACATTCCGGTAGTTTCTTGTTGCAATAACCTGGTATTGTATGGCTACAACAAAACCCTCCATTTCGGCGTAGAGCGTACCAGCGTTCAACCATTTAAGTGATCCGTTTTTGTCTACATGAGGTTGCACCACTTCGCTGGGGTAACGGCCATGAAGTGCTTTTCGCTTCCATTGTGAGACAATTTCGTCGATAGTTGGGGGCAATACTACCACAGCACGATCAGCAAGATTGAGAAGGGTAAAGTTTATTTCTGCAGCGAACACAGCCTTGTGCAGCTCGGAACAGTTCTCTTTTCCATAAAAGTATCTGCGCATTCTGAGGATTTGCTTATGGTACAAGTGTGTCAGATAACACACGCCGCGTCCTCCTTCTCTTCGGGGCAAGGAAACTCTTTCGACTGCTGCTTTCGGGTGATGCAGCCTGTTTCTAGACATGATTCCTATTTCACGCACGCGGGAGTTTCTATGCGATCCCGACGCTCTGTTTAAGGGGTTATTGTTATCCGAGGCTTGTATTACATTCGATTCCATTTCGAGTTCAGTGCATTTTTTTCCTATTGCCAGGATTGATATTCGGCCGCTCCTAAGGAGTACAGACGCCGGCCAGGGAGTTGCCCATTATGGGATCAGCCACTCCACTGGACTTTACTTCCAGTTTTGGTCCGCGGGTGGTATTTTATTTCCCACCTACCCGGTATATCTACCGAGCCTCCCTCTATCCGCCAAATGGGAACACGTCCGATGGGAGACTGAAAACTCCTCACGGATTATTATTATTATTATTATTATTATAATTATTATTATAATTATTATTATTATTATTACCATTATTATTATTATCATTACTATAATATCATTATAATTATTATTGCATATATTTTACTCGCACTCTCATACGGATCGTAAAATATAATAATCATACGAATAGTACGATCGTAACATTAGTGCGTTAGTTACTCGATTAATAATGTAATATGTAGAATATATTAGGGCATTTGTACAGATATTTATTATTATTAAGCCTGCGTTGGGGCTATAAGGGTTATTTTTTATTTTTTCATTCATTCATTTTTATTTAAATTCATTGTATTTAAGCTTGATCTTAGTGAACAGAATTAGGTAAGTATAAATTTTAAAAAAATCATTAGAAGTATCGAAAAATTATCTAAAAATATGTATTATACCAATGGATAGGAAATGATAGGTTTTTGATAGGTTAATAAATATAATATGATATATTTGAGTGAAAACTCTTAAAAATGGCCCATATTTTAAAATAAAATTGCGGGGTTATTAACTAACGTCGATTTCAAATTTGTACTTTGAGTTTCAGCGACGTCTACTGAAGATCAGATTGAAATTTTCTTGGTTAATCAAGTTTACAAAAATAAGCTTTATATGATGAAAAAAGTGTTGAGGTGAAAGGTAAGTGTTGAGAAATTATTGGAACTTCTCTTCTATCTGTTGCAGCTCAACATTAAATAAAGAGTTTTATTTGGGTGGGTTTGTTATAAATTATATATATATATATATATATATATATATATATATATATATATATATATATATATATATATATATATATATATATATATATATATATATATATATATATATATATTAATAATTGCAAATATAAAAAAAATTCATAAGAAATATTGAATGAAAATGGATGTACTTCATAATACAATACTTATAACTAGTAGAATTCATAAATTAATTTTTGTTTAAATACATATTATGCACATTACGGTTGAACTGATCCGGAGATCACCCAGCCGAAAACTGTATTTTGCGCAATGGGTTGTCCATTCGCAGTCGCGAATTATGAAGTGTACAAAAATTTTTTTTCTGAAATTATTTCGGCAGGAAAAAATTGTGAAAAGCCATATGAGAAGTCGGAATAATTTTTATTTGTTTATAAAAAATTTATTGTTTATAAAAAACGTTAATTAAAAAATATATATAAATATATATCTTAATTGTGATTAAATTTTAGTTCTGTGTATTTGTTTATAACTTATAAAATAATGGGAATTTTCAAAAAACATTTCAGAATGTTAAATTTCATCAGTATATCTTTAAGATTCTGCTGCAAAAAGTTTCGGTGAAGCAAGTTGATTTTTAGTGTTCCCACTTCAGAAAACTCATATATCTAGTGATGAAAGTAACGATAGCAACTAAACACTTCTTAAATTATTTTCAAATATTTTGTTTACTTTGTTCAAATAATTTCCTTTATATTACCTGCGTTCTTTTGCATGCGAGTTACAAAAGAACACCCGCTTATTTGCCGAATTGCATGCAAAGCAACAACAAAAATAAGCGACATCGTCTATTTTAACTGAGTTCAATTCAACTCGCTTATATTTTAAACAACCTGAGTTATAGTGTTGTAAAGCGAAAAAAAAACAACACTATTGTGAATAGGCTACTGGAATGTGTTTCGGAAATTTCAACAACACGTCAAAATATTGTAAATATAAACAAAATAAAGATATATATTAACCACAGATTCCGTAGAATTGCTCCTGTTTTGTTTTTACTTCGATTACAAATTTCACGAACAACCGTATATACCACCAGCGTTGCTAAACAAGTAAAAGGGAAATTATATGCGAGTTGGTGTTCTTTTGTAACTCGCTTACAAAAGAATGCAACTATTGGTAAAAACCTTTTCATTGCTAAATTTTAATTATTGTAATAAAAGATAAGAAAAAACATACAAATCACCAGCTGCTACTGTATAAACGGTTCAGCAAATCATATAAAACCTAATAACTTCGGATGTTCTTTCTGAAATTTAGAATGAATACTTACTTTATTATGAAGAATCAGTATGCCAATTTTCAACTTCCTAACTTCTTAGGCAGTTTAGTTGATGCCAACTTTTAGGTCATTCTGTGCGACGTGTTAGTATTTTAAACCTTTCATAAATATCTATTATTTCTTGTGCAACTACTTTTGCACTTGTTCTTAATGTTAAATTACAATTTTGCATTAACTATTAGTCTATATAAAACATCTTTACTACTAGGAAGCATGCTGAATATCTTCAGGTCTCCATTATAATTTATTTATTATTTATTACTTGAGAACAATATGACTTATATTTTCCAATGGCTGTAACATATCATACGATATATAAACTATTTGATATTGTTTGTGTAAACTCTCTAATTTGCTTTCTGTATTCGCATGTGCATGCTTCTTCTTGTTTGCATTAATTATAATTTTTTTATAAGCAACGGCACTTGTTATAAAGCAATCGTGGTGTACAGTTCACTATCGTATATAAGATCTTTCATTAGTTAGTTGATTGAATTAATATCAAACCATATTTTTGGTTCATATTCGCCAAATTAATAAATTGTTTTAAATTTTATTGTACACGTAAATAAAATTAGAATATTACTTAAATTAAATAATAATATATTAAACATAATTCGTAATATGTCAAACGTAAAGGAATAAAGGCAGGAATAGCACGTACCTACAATTTTGTGGAAACGATAAGCGAACGCACTTATTGGGTGGTACATTAATCTTTATCAGAAGCAATTCCTAGTCATAAACAGGTAAAAATCACATTTGAGGGCTCAGGTGTTATAAATCGAGTTGCAACGTAGCAAAATCAATTCCTATAACAAATGAGCTATATTTCAGCAAAAAATAATGAGGTTGAGTTACCAAAGATTATATTTCCGTTGTTATATTAACTGCTTTTCACATATATACATACACATATAAACACATACATATATACAATATAAAATACACTTACATAAAGGGTTTTCCATTAGGAACATAATAATTTTATCTATTAATAAAACACAGAATTATTTCAGATATTGTGTTGAATTTATTGTGGATATATTGCAAGCATTACATTTTATGAATGAAATTCGATTTCGGTCATATGACCACCACGAGCCCGTTTACAGCGGTCGATTCTTTGGACCCAATTTCCCACCACTCTAGCACACATTTCGACCGGAACGTTGGCAATTTCGCGTTGGATGTTGTCTTTGAGTTCGTCTAAAGTTGCTGGCTTGTTGGCATAGACCAGTGACTTGATAAAACCCCATAAAAAGAAATCCAATGGTGTTAGATCGCATGAACAAGGCGGCCATTCGACCGGACCATTTCTCGAGATAACACGTTCACCGAATTCACAATAAATCGATTGTGACGTGTGCTGTGTGGCTAGTGGCACCGTCTTGTTGAAACCATATCGTTGATGTCAAGTTCATCCAATTCTGGCCACAAATAATCTTCCAACATAGCACGATAGCGCTCTCCATTGACGGTAACATGACGGTCGTTTTCATCCACGAAAAAATACGGGCCAATCACACCTCCGGCATGAAAACCGCACCAATCAGTAACTTTTTGCGGGTGCAACGGTGTCTCAAGAAGCATTTGTGGGTTTGTTGCTGACCAATAACGCATATTTTGGTTATTGACAAAGCCATTGAGCCAGAAATGAGCTTGATCGCTGAAGATGATTTTTCGCTATTAAAGTTGCGACCACCGACTCAGAATTTCGGCAGCAATTTTTAATAACTTCCAAACGTTACTGGTTCGTGAACTTTACCATGATGAAAATGTTGACTTTAACTAACGTTTTGACATTGACAGTTGATTAAAAAGTTTAACGATGCGTTCATATAAAGATACAAAATTGTTATGTCCCTAATGGAAAACCCTTTACATACACATACATTTATAAGATCATTATTATTTAATTATAAAACTCATATATCGTAAGGATCTCTCCGCTTAAGTCGTTTCAAATATTAACCTGGAAAACACATATAGTTACCAAGCGAAAGGATCTTGGTGTACAGCTCAGAAACTTACACTGGTTCATAAATCTAATCTCTAAAGTCTCAATCAATAGCAAATTGCTTTTGTACTCAGCAATTTTGAAGCCGTGCGGCACTGCAGCGACTTTTTGCTTGTCTATTATGAAGCCTAAGTAGTTTACTTCAGTTTTTTGAGGTATAATTTTATTATTTAATTTGTTCGTATGCATGTAATTTGCTTTAATGTGAACGTGCAATGTGAATTCTTAGATTCGTTGAATTTTATTTTCCATTTCTCCAACCAGTTGGCTATCTCTTCAGTGTGAGAATATTGCAGCAGTATCATCAGCAAAAGTGGGAGTTAAGATCTTTTGTTAGTTGGTAGATTTTATGTGTAGAGCGTATACATCCGATGTACTTGCTCTCTAGTGAAATGTTTTTAGCGGAAATCAAATTGGTGTTCTGGCACTAGTCCCTTTTTCGCTGTAAGTGGTATAATTTTTCCTATTACAATGCCGCGAGAGGTGTATCAAAAAAAAATTTGATTAATGCAATATTTTTGTGAAAAAAACTGATAATTTTATGTTAATCTAAAGTACAAACTCTGAGGTTAATAATGGAATACAATATCTGCCAAATATCCGCCGTAACTCATCTTCGTTATGGGCATTCTTTGAATGGAGACTTTCGCATTTTCGCATAATCGCGGCTGTATTTTGCGAATAACAGCTCTAATATTGTCTGAGTACTTCAGTATTTGCTGCAGAATCGGCGTAGACTTTATTTTTAATGTAGCCCCAAAGAAAAAAATTAGAATAGTGTTATGTCGCACTCAAAATATCCGTTTCGAGAAATCATACGTGTAGGAAGTTTTTCACGTAATAGAACCATTGTTTCACCAGCTGTATGGCGCCGTTCTGCTTAAAATAAACGTCGGCCAAGAATAAATTTAAGGTTAAACAAGTCAGTCAACATCGTTCGGTAACCTAATCCATTCTCTGATGACACCTCTTTTCAAAAAGTTTTGAAAGTTGCGACAGTAAACTTATTAGCCGGTATGAAGAGACTATAGATGGGTCTTGCCCAGGTTTGGATATCATTACAATTTCTTCTATTTTCCAGAAATCGCGGAAATGACCGTTAAATAGTATTACATTAAAAATCTGCTTTAGCCGTTTGACGGCAGTGTTTGGTAATTATTTTATCATATAATTAATTATTTTATCCACCCCCGTGTTTTTTTTTTTTGTTCAGGCTTTGTATTTCTCTGTAAATACATGCCAATCTGATATGTATTGAATGACGCATGGTAATGTCTGAAGCTGTGTATTTCTCTTAAGTGCAAAGCAAATGCGATACCTTTACTTCTGTCGCACTTCGCCTATTTGCCATTTGATAAACATATTGGAGCATGGATGGATTAATTGTCGTTTCAATTGTTTAGTTGCTTTACACATACATTTCCGACATTTATTATTATTTAAACTTAACAAATAGCCATTTAGTTTGTGCTCTTTTTCGGCTTTCAGATCTGTTTTCAGCTTTTTTGTGCTTTTAGCTAATAACTTATTTAGGTTTGGGGACGTATGTTTTTTCCATGGTCGTATTATGTGTATTTTGGAGGTTTTATAGTGTAATTTATATACCATTACTGAACTCTTTTTCTTTGGTTTGTGTGTTGATTTCGAAATCGCTTGCGACATAGTTAAATTTTTAACTGCTAAGTCAATTTCAACATTACTGAAGATGCTTGTATTATCAGTCAAATGAGAGCTGATAAATTTCTTAAAACCCATCCAGTTTATATGCGTGAATAAATTTTCACCCTGAGCATTCATATTGCAAGGCACAATTTTAAAAGAAATAAGGCACGGACATGAAAGGTCAAAGGACATCTTAATTTTTACGAAATTAAGGTTGATATTTCTACTTACACCGAAGTCAAGTAAGTCTGGTATCTTTTTAAAATCTGTAGACCAATACGCTGCGCGTTCTATTTATATTATATCGAGGTTGTGTATTGAGATGGTATCGTATAAATTCCTTCCTTTTGGCGGATTGGGCTGAAACACATTACATAAATGTATAGCAAATGTGTTGGCTTTTTCTTCTTCAGTGCGTGACCAATTTCCGACATGATTTCTGATTGGAAATTCTGCATCAAATGGCATTTTCAGCTTTTTGTAAGAGTTCCAAAGCGAATTTGTTTTGGAAGTCATAGGAGAAAGCTTTTCGATATACTTTAGCTGTTCAAATTCCTCATCCTGTTTTAATGCTTCTTTCAGAGCTCTTTCAGCACACTTAAGTCTTTGTTTTAATGCGGGTGACCGGCATGTCTGCCATTCTCTTCTACGCCGGCGCTTTTCATTAACGAGTTTTTCAATTTGGGTGTTGGTGGCTATACGAACATTCTTTTGTTTTTGGTAATCACGTGGGGTTGAAACTATTGCAGCAGTAGTGAGCATGGTATTGATGATGTTTAGATTATCATCGATTTCGATCTCAGACTGGATTACAGGACTGGTGTTGATATGACTACTTATATACTTTTTGTATTTCAGCCAATCTGTTTTTGGGGATGTCAGCCTAAATGGTAGTTTTGACAATGGAGGGCGTTCATTTAGATAAAATAATACAGGAGAGTGATCTGAGGATAGTTCGTAACTTATTTAGGCAGTGACAATATTTCGATTAAGATTTCGAACGACTGCAAAATCAATCAAATCAGGAATTTTCGAGATGTCTGTTGGCCAATATGTTGGCTGGCCAGGAGACACGAAATTGAGCATGTTTTGTGGATTTATTATAGTGTTATACAGTTGCCTTCCTTTAGGATTTATTAAACGAGAGCCCCAATACGTATGTTTGGCGTTATAATCACCAGCCGCCAAGAATCTCTTTCCTAGCTTGTCAAAGAATTCTTTAAATACCTTTTCGGTTATTGAAAATCGTGGTGGACAGTACACAGCTGAAAGTGTTATATTTTTGTTAAGGCATTGCAGACATATTGAAGTAGCTTGTAGTAGTTTCTTCTTCAATTGTAAATGAAAGAGGTCAATTTTTACAGAAATTGAAGTTGAATGAAAGAACAGTTTGGTGGAATCCTCGATTTTATATTTTGTCTCACATAGAGACACATTACATTTCAAGCATTGTTTTAAAGTGTACCCAGTACACTTCGGATGTTTGCACCTATGCTGTTTTTCTACCCAAATGTGCCTTGTGCCAATGTGCTATTTGGTCGAGCCTAAAATCTTTGCATGATGCACTTGTGTATGAATTCGGCGTTTTTTATGCTCTAGCTCCACATGCGGACTGAAAGAAGGACGACGACGCTTAATACAATTTGTAGGAATGCCCATTCTGCACTATGATTCTGCTTTCTCCAGCCTAAACTTACCCAAATTCAACTTCACCATATCTGAGGAAGTTACGTTTAGTGATAAAATATAAAAACACACACAAGCTTCAGCTTGACACTAATGTTACTTTATTTGATCACTTGAATCTTAGACTAACTTATGCTAATTTTCTTATTCTATATCGTTCGTTAAAGATCTATGTACTTTAACAAGATCGCAAAAATGCAATTCAGCAACCTTGGTGTAGAAAACATTTTCGATGTTTCCACTGGAAAAAATTCCACAGCCAAAGCTTATGAATTACAATTCCGTCAGTTTAGTGTGAAAAACTATTTCGATGGTTTTATGAGATAAAATCTACGGTTTGAAATGCTACTTGCAATGTGAAGGAATTTAGAAATGTGATTCCGTTAAATTTAATGTGGGAAACTATTGAAAGGTGTTCATGAAACAGTATTCCACTATTCAGATGGAATAATGCTAGATGAAATAGAAGAGTGGTAGAGAGTA
Organism: Megamerina dolium; assembly: GCA_963854835.1. NCBI lineage: Eukaryota > Metazoa > Arthropoda > Insecta > Diptera > Megamerinidae > Megamerina > Megamerina dolium. Next base: position 51,167,357 of record OY978530.1, read on the forward strand.
GTGTGTGTTCTTTGACATAATTTTCCCATCCTTAGAAATAGGACTCTCCTGAGTCAAGCTTCTTGAATCTGAGAACGAAACTGATATAACTACATAAATTATTTTCTTTTTTCTTTTACTTCGTTCTATATCAATTTTTTTTCCAATTCAATATCATCTGTTTAAGACCCATTTATAAAAAACAAAAGTAAAATAAATATGTGGCACTTCTAAGGCCCGAAGGGCTCATTGGCCGAACTTCTCTTCCATTACTGTTGTGCGTGTTAAATTTTGGACAGTATTAGAAGGGACCTACTTATTTTAGCCGATTCTGAACGGCAGAACCCTTGTGACATCACTTTTTCTGAACTTTGTCACACAGTTATTTTAAAAGCTTTTTCATGGCAAATTTTACTGCCGATAAAATTGCCAATTACTTGCCAACAGGTAGGTACCGTTCGAAAGAAAAATATTTTAGATATAAAATTTGTGCCAGATGATTTCATATGTATTTTGTTATTGTCTAGTTTGCTGATAGCATGGACAATTTTGTAGTAGCATTGGAGAGCTGGGGCGACTTACCTAGTATAGAACAAGTGAAAATAAAAGTACTCGAAGAAAAATTAAGAAAGAACGACAAAATAGACGCAAATACAGAGAGTGTTTTTGCAGCGAAATCGCGTACTATGCTAAAAAGAGAACTAAAAATAAAAAACAATCTATTAAATCCTGTGTTTGTTCAAAGAGAGAACATATAAGAGCACAATGTATAACAATTGAATTAACTCGGTCGCCGACTGTGCTAAGTTTATTCAATGATTTGCAAAGCTATGATCAAAACATATGGGTTTTGATTAGTGGAACATCTTTTCATATGTGCCGTAGCAAATCATTATTCTCGACCATATAACAGCAGCAACAATTAATAGAGAGAAAGTGATGGGGAATGGTATAGGCAATGTAAACTTGAAATCAGGGAACACTGACATTGTCTTATATAATGTACCTTATGTACCTATACCAACAGTTTGTTGGATATAATACATACGAACCTTTGTGGTCTAATACGGATTTGTTCACAGGGTGGTTCTATGTATATCATTACATTTATATACGGTTTTACACGGTACACCGAAGCGAGATTTCTTCATCATAAATCTGAAGCACTATCAGTGTGAAGAAAGTTGTTACTACGGTTGAGTAACAAAATCACTTAGAGGTGATAACGTGATAAGGAATGCAATGGACAAAAATAATTATTAATCTCTAATTGGAGCATTGACATATCTAACAATCATACCTGGACCTGATATTGCACATGTTGTCTCGAAATTGGCACAATACAATAAAAAAAATATATTGTAAATGAAATTGATATTAGATATATATCTTTAGATGAAAATGTTGCAGATATAATTACAAAACTTCTGACAAAAGAGAGACATGTAAATTGCTGCAAACACATTCTTTTTCGCCAAATGCGGCCTTTTTTCTTTAATTTCATCACTTAAGCGCTGCAACAAATTAGCATAATTGATTGTTTTTCCTATTGTGGTATCTCGAATGGTGTTCTACCAACGGCAATGGCTCGCAAAAAGATCAGTTAGGGAAATTCGTTCATCTACGCGCGTTGATTGATTCTGGATCCCAGGTGTTATTTGTTACGGAAACAGCAGTACAAAAAATTGGTTTTTGAAGATCAAATGCTCAATTGTCCGTAAAGGGCTTTGTTTCAGCAGATGGCGCAGTAGAAGTGTGTAGTCGCACTAAAGTTGCAGTCCTGCGTTAATGATTGCACGGTTGGTCTGCAATGGTATATTTTGGATAGAGTCACTATTAATATGCCACACAAGAATTCTCAACAGGCGCGTGGAACTCAATTACACACATATATGTTGCTGATAGAAAGTTCAATATCATGGACCGATTGAGTTGCTATTAGGTTCAGATGTAGTCTGGTCAATCGTCTTTTCGCTATTAATTCGATATTTGGTTGGATCATTGTAGGTCAATGCGAAATGCTTGATCACAGATGGGTGCTTCATATACTGTCAGTGCTGATTGATGACACTAACACGTCTGTGAGAACTTTAGAATCCGTTGATCCAGCTGAAGAAAACTTTCGTTCAACATGTGATCATGTAATGGCAAGTACATCGTTGAATTACGATATAGTACCAAAAATCCATCATTTGACAATATGTTGATTAGAGTTATTTTTCGGCTACATTTTATGTAACTACGATTTACACGCGATTATATACACGATTCATGGAGGAGTATTTCACATTAAGCAGCATGGAAATGATAACTTCTGACGAAATTGGTAATGTAACTCAATTTTACCTCCCACTATGCTGTTTAAACCAGAGAGCAGTACAATGAAATTACGTGTTGTATTCGATGGATCTTTCAAAAATTGGATTGCAACATCTCTAAACGACACTCTCCTAATTCGTCCATCTATTGAATAAGATATATTTGGCGTTTCAATACGCTTCAGAGAGTTCGTCTATGTTTTCACAGCTGACATTGTTAAAATGTTTAGGCAAATATGAATCGCTAAACATCATCGTGATTATGAACTCATAGTTTTGTAGAATAGTACCGATCATCCAATCTCACATTATCGGCTATGTACTGCTACATATGGTACGGCTTCAGAGCCATTTTTGTCAGTACATGTTTTGCAACAATAAGCAATTAACAACAAACAAAGTTAGCTTCAAGCAGCATCAATGATCGTGAATAACATATAACATGACATCATGACTGTTGCAGAAATCTTAAGAGCTCCTACACTTGCATTCGGAACTCATGAAATTATTGAATCAAGGTGTCTCTAAACTGTCCAAATGTAGTTCCAATTCACCTGAATTTCTCAAAAAGGTTCAAGTAAATAGTAGTATTACAAAGATAGTGTAGAGTTGAGATGGGGTTGCCGGTGGGCCACAAGCTGGATTAAACCTTGCCACTGTTGTTGGTTCAATAAGGCACAATAACACTCACTTTCTGTGTAATTTAGTTTAAGTGATTTTTTAATTGTATGTTTTCGTTTGTAAATGGTCTATTTGTTTATTTGATTTTACACTTAGTTTTAGCTTTTCGTTATAAAAAAAAAACACTTCCGTTTAAATAATATAGATAAATATAAAAATGTTTAAAAAATCGCGCACTGTCGAAAGGAGAAAAAAGGCGAGAATAATCATACAAAACGATAGAAAAAGAATATAGGAAAATTAAGAAGAAGAGACAGAGAGAGAGAGAGGGAGAGCGGCAAATAGAAACGAAACGTGATAAATCGACTGGGGTTGCCAACTCACTGAAAGTTATAATTTAAAATATAATAAAATCAATTAATAAATGGACAGTGCGCGACATCGGCATTCTGGCGTAGACAGATAGTATTACAAAACGTTAGAACGTTGTTAGAAGTAGCAAGAATATTCGATATATTTGGTTTTAAATAAACTTCTGTTGTGTTATTACAAATATATTCGGACATCTCGTTAAGAGATGTTCGGCAATTATGGGCTACTGATGAATTCAGATAAATCTAAGGATTTTATTCCTGCTTGGCTGCCAGTGAAGATACCTATATCCACGAGTGATATAACGTTACACTTAAGCCACTTCATTACTTCCTGAATTGCCAATATTTTTACCTTAAAAACACTGCAATGGCCCTACAGTGTGAAGTGCGAACTCCAAATGTTTCGAAGAATACCCCTGCTCCGACTCGTCCTTCAAGTTTAGAGCCGTCGGTGTAGAAGTGGATTGATCCATTGAATTGGATGTTTCCGTACCCCCAATCAGAACTGTCCAAAATATATGTATTAAACTTCTTGTCGAACGTCAACTTTGTCGTTGCATAGTCAACTGTTCGCGGTATAAAGCTATATTGCTCCACAATTGTTGAGTGTCCCGTACCGTACCGTTGCAGGACGATATGATATAGATCTAAGTCTAATTGCCGATTGAGCTGCTAATTGCTTCTCCAGAATATGTAAAGGAATAAGGTATAACAAACTATTCAGAGATTTGGTGAAGGTCGTTCCCAGTGACTTTGTCATCCACGAGGATACCATTCCTTGGACCTATTCCAAGAAATTTTATGTGTATGGTCCTTTCAAGTGCCGTCCATCAGACGACGACCCCATAGAGAAATAATGGTGTAATGGTGTTACAATCCTATGTAGAGCCAGTATACGACATTGCGTCGCGTTCCCCATATTTTTATAAATGCTCGTTTGCATGAGTATAATGCAACCGAAGCTATTCTAACTCATTCTTCGATGTTACGCTTCCAATTAAGGTTTTTGTTAAGTACGAGGCTTCGTACGAAAAATTGAGGATGGTGTAATTTGCATTACAAAATATTAATTTCATATATATATGTATATATATATATATATATATATATATATATATATATATATATATATATATATATATATATATACATATACATATATATATATTATATATTATATATACATATATATATATATATATATATATATATATATATATATATACATATACATATATATATATTATATATTATATATACATATATATATATATATATATATATACATATACATATATATATATTATATATTATATATACATATATATATATATATATATATATATATATATATATATATAAAGGGTTGGAGATCATGCGTAGGATAACTCTTGCTAACAGGTGTTACTTTGGGCTGAGTAAGCAATTGAGAAGTCGATCCCTCTCTCGAAGAACGAAAACTACACTCTACAAGTCTCTCATCATGCCTGTCCTAACATATGGCGCTGAATCCTGGACAATTTCCACCTCCGATGAGCGAATGCTTGGAGTTTTCGAGAGAAAAGTCCTACGCAAGATCTTTGGACCTATTTGCGTTGGTGGCGAGTACCGAATAAGGTACAACCATGAGCTGTACGAGCTATATGCCGATATTGACATAGTAAAGCGCATCAAAATCCAGCGGCTGCGCTGGCTAGGTCATGTCGAGCGAATGGAAGAACACGCTCCAGCTAAGAAGGTGTTATATTCGGAACCCGCTGGAGGACGGCGCAGAAGAGGAAGACCAAACCTCCGGTGGAAAGACCAAGTACTGGAGAACCTGACGGCTCTTGGAATTTCTAACATGTTATTTTCGGCCTAAATCGATATTCGGTTGTTGTGGCCACATAAGAAGAATATAAAGGGTTTTCCATTAGGGACATAACAATTTCGTATCTTTATATGAACGCACCCTTAAACTTTTTTAATCAACTGTCAATGTCAAAACGTTAGTTAAAGTCAACATTTTCATCATTGTAAAGTTCACAAACCAGTAAAGTTTGAAAATTGCTACCAAAATTCTGAGTCGGTGGTCGCAACTTTAAGAGCGAAAAATCATCTTCAGCGATCAAGCTCATTTCTGGCTCAATAGCTTTGTCAATAACCAAAATATGAGTTATTGGTCAGCAACAAACCCACAAGTGCTTCTTGAGACACCGTTGCACCCGCAAAAAGGTACTGTTTGGTGCGGTTTTCATGCCGGAGGTGTGATTGGCCCGTATTTTTTCGTGGAAGAAAACGACCGTCATGATACCGTCAATGGAGAGGGCTATCGTGCTATGTTGGAAGATTATTTGTGGCCAGAATTGGATGAACTTGACATCAGCGATATGTGGTTTCAACAAGACGGTGCCACTAGCCACACAGCACACGTCACAATCGATTTATTGTGAATTCGGTGAACGTGTTATCTCGAGAAATGGTCCGGTCGAATGGCCGCCTTGTTCATGCGATCTAACACCATTGGATTTCTTTTTATGGGGCTTTATCAAGTGACTGGTCTATGCCAACAAGCCAGCAACTTTAGACGAACTCAAAGACAACATCCAACGCGAAATTGCCAACGTTCCGGTCGAAATGTGTGCTAGAGTGGTGGAAAATTGGGTCCAAAGAATCGACCGCTGTAAACGGGCTCGTGGTGATCATATGACCGAAATCAAATTTCATTCATTGCAATATATCCACAATAAATTCAACTCAATATCTTAAATATTTCTGTGTTTTATTAATAGATAAAGTTGTTATGTCCCTAATGGAAAACCCTTTATATATATATATATATATATATATATAGATATATATATATATATATATATATATATATATATAGATATATATATATATATATATATATATATATATATATATATATATATATATATATATAAGTAACTTAATTAATATTAATTTGGAGCACTTCCTGTTGATCACTTCTTCAGTTAGTAAGGCTATATCACGATGAGTTGTTTACATCGTCATTATAACAATATAGCAAAATAGTATGAAAATCAATAAATCAGTCGATAAATATCATCATCTGATTACCTCTCCAATAGTGTTGCGCAGATAAGTTTTTAGCCTTTTAGGTGTTGAAAAGGTGCGTTCAGCTTTGCAGTCGATACAGGTAGTGTAGCAAAAATTTTAAGTAGCGTATGCAAAATATTAAAAGACAATTCATCAATGAACGGAAAAAAATGGAAACTTTAAAGTAATCGGATAAGAATTCTTGCGGGCTCTGATTTCTGCTCCGCCTCTTTTTCACAAAATTTGTGATTGATTTGTACTACTTTCAAATAATTGAGCAAAGTATTGTTCATTTGAACGGATACTCCAACGCTCCTCCTAAATCATCAACCCAGTTTACAGTCATTGCTAAATCTATTAGCTTTTGTTGAAGTTTGTTGCATAAAGGCGAAATATACTAAATCATGTCTCCTAGTATAAAAAGGGTTATAATAAATTCAAAATCATGCTTTGTTTCAATATAGTTGCGTCTGCCGTTGATACATCGTTCCATTCAATTATGCAATAAGAAAACGAAATATGATATTGCGCTATATTTCGACGTCCATCTTGTAATATTCAACCGTTTGAGAGTATGAGCGCCAGGTGTCATATCAGCAGTTTCTAAGCATGATGTAAGCACCGACTACCTTTTTGGAGTGTTGAAAAAATTGGAGAGTATATAGAATGAAAAAAATGAATACCACATTACTTAAAAAAAAATTTGATTTTCATATTTGGGAAAACATTCGCGTTTTCAATTCCCTTGCCGAATTACTTCAAATTCGAAAAGTTCTTCTAGACTTGATGTTCACAATGACAAAAATAATGTTTTCACCACAGATATGTTTAAATTTTGTAGCTTCTTTCTCGATATCCATTTTTAAAAGGAGAATCATAAAAAAAAACTAAAAATCTGCGCAACATTTTCCTAGCAACTAATTGAGTTACAATAGAAGAACAAAACAAAAGCTTTCAATGCATTTATGTTTAAATTTTATAGCTTTTTCTCGTCCCAGGCCATTACCTGTGGTCCAATTGCTTCTTATGCTATGGTTTTGCAACCTGAATTTTCTAAGGATAGCAATAATTCGTTGACTATAAGTACCCACAATAAAGGTGAATGAACTCCTCCTTGCGTAGCCCCCCTTGTTTTTTGATACTACAATTCCCCATGGATGGTCCTCTGGGTCTACATATAACCTTTCAATTATCTAAGGGAATGGTCAACTTCAAGGTTGGATAGAGCTTCGATGATGGCTCCGGTAGTAATCAATGAATGCGACCATTGTGTAGTTCTTGAAGTTCAAGGACTTTTCTATTGTTGTTACCAGAGTATGCAGGGCTGTCACAACAGATTTGTCTCTATAGTAGGCATATTGCGCCCTCTATAATCTTTTTGAGTCGATATGTTGTTGAATATGAGTGTAAATCACGATTTCTAAGGTTTTTAAAAGGAAACCAGCCAAGGTCATAGGTCTAAGGTCGAAGTTTTACTGCCTTGAGAATAAATATTACGTTCGCAAAAGTCCAGCTATGAAGAATGTGATAATTTAGCGCAGGTTTCCAACCAGGGTGCCCTCAGGTTGGACACTGATTAAAGCTAACCTTTTTAATGGATTAAAGAAGTCATTCGCCCAACAAACTCTGTTTCGAGTATTGAAATCTTTGGCCCTAGAAGTGCCATTCCAACAAATTTGTTTAGTGCCATTAGCTCCATCGAATATCCATCTTTTTGAGAAACAATTTTTGCATATACTACTAATTTACACCCGAAATATGGTTGACTTTGACGAAGTACTTTGTATGTTATGAGGGTTTTAAAAGAGATAATTTAAAGGAGGTGTTTAAGATAATTCCGAGGTTTAGTAAATCCAATTAATTTTTCAATATTAATCCACACATCAATATTAATTTGGTTGTCCTACCTTGAATAGTTCGTAAGTTATAGCGGTTTAAATTTCTTTTAATTTTCGGAACTTTGTATGGTGGCCCCATTAATAAGTGGGCGTGGCATGTTGATTTTTTGGCAGATTATGTACAACTACCGTATTAACCTAAGTATTAATTATGATTGTTCTAGACAGAAGATTGCAGAAGCTGCAGCTATCTCAATTTAAAAGAAATTCAGTCATCCTGTGTGGGAGCCACTATAAACAATGGGCGTGGCTAGCCCATTTCTTGTTAGTATGTTTGTTCTTACAATGCTAATCCACACCTTAAATCTCGTTGTTCTACGCTAAATGGTTTGTAAGTTATGGAACTTAAAAATTTTAGTTTAATTCCCTCGACTTTGTATGGGAGCCCAAATAAGAAGTAGGCATGGCACACTGATTTTTTGCGATATTATTTCCGACTGCCATGTTAATCTAAGTGTCAATTATGGTTATTCTAGACAGAAGATTGTGGAAGTTACAGCTGTTTCAATTTAAAAGAAGTACAGACACTTTGTATGGGAGCTACAATAAAAAGTAGGCGTGGCTCGCCCATTTTTGGCAAGGTTATGTAGTAGTATAATATAACTCCATGTGCTAAATATTGTCCCAGATGGTATATTAAGTGAGTTATAACAAATTAAAAATTTTGAAAATTCCGAGGTTAGTCGCTTTGAATGCTTGGTGTGGGCGTGGCTATTGACCGCTTATGCCCAATATCAAACCCCTCTGTACCCTTGGATCATAGGTTACTTGTTCCAAATTTCGTCAAAATAGCTCAATATTTGGTCAAGTTATCGTGCAAACCAGCCAGGTGACAGACAGACGGACGGACGGACGGACATCGTTAAATCGCACATTTAAGCGACGCTAATCACAAATATATATTCTTTTCTATATCTCCGGAGATTCCTTCAAGTGGTTACAAACATCTGACCGAAATGAATATACCTTGCATATTACATTATGCAGGGTATGACAATGAAACACAAATCAACTACGTCAAAGGAAATAAGTACAAGCAGAAATCGGACAACAACAACGGCACCATACTGGCATGGTTAAGCATACTGGCGAACTGAAAAAAAAAATAAAAAGTTGTAAATTATGGATCAGAATCTGATACATCTGATTATAAAGATTTGATTACCAATAACTACTATGATTTTTTGTATTTACAGTTAAATCAAACAAATGTTCCGATTCAACTACGCTCTATAATACTTTAATCAAAATTACCACTATACTTATGGACATTGTTTGCGATTCTGGTGTTCCTTGTAGTTTGGTATCGAAATCGTTTCTTCACAAGTTAAAGAAAACTGTGAGTCTTCATTCTTGTAAAGATGCGTAAGTTGACTATTATGGTAATAAGATGAAAGTGTTAGGTGGCTATTGTGAATTGATAGAGTGTAATGGAAGGTAAAACTCGTAGTTAGGAAAAACAACAATTCTCCTTTATTTGGCCGAAACTTTTTACATAATATTTGCTTAGAGCTAGTTGAAGTAAACACATTTCAAAACGGTGATCAATCTCCCATGTTTTTCATAATGGTCTAGAATCTTATAAATTTGGAGAAAGTTTTTTAGCAATAGAGAATGATTCGAATCCAATATTTTTTAAGTCGCGTCCAATAATAATGCGGAAGCACAACTTTAATATATCTAAAAGACTTCTTTCAAATAATTACCTACCTGGCAGGCAATTGACAATTCCTCGACAAGTAGAAGTTTACAATGAAGTGATGTCACAGGGTTCTACCGTTCGGAAATATATATATATATATTCCGCAGCCGGGGATCGAACTTACAACTTACAAGTTAGAAGCCGAGCGCGCTAACTACTGAACTACGGATATATATATAAAAATGTTGCATATATTTACATACATCTTTAGCGATCAACAATAACAACCTCACAATCATATATATATAAATTAAATTTTATATAATTAATATTTTTAAAACGAAAAAAAAAAATAAATATATATTAAAAAAAATGTTTGTCTTTTTGTGGATTTGAACCCGGGCCTCTTCTATGCAAAGCGTATGTCTACCCACTTAACTACTCTGCTATGAACGCAGGCATTGGCCAAACAGCAGTTTTCCTCGATTGATTTTAGGAAATGGGTAAATAATAATGAGTGTGAGGGAGATAAATATGCTCAAAATATGAACAGTTGCTCTAGCAGGGAGAGTATGTTTGCGAAAAAGAGGACTAAAATATTCCCATGGCTGTTAGATATCATACCATATATAAACTAAAATATTGTTTGTGTACAGTCACTTTGCATTGCTTATAATATCAAACCAATTTATTATTTGTTTGTTTTTTTAATATACGTAAAATATTTTAACAAATGCCAAATAAAATTAAATAGTAGTCAATAAATGTCAACATCACAAACTTAAATGCTTACCAATAAACGTTTAGAATAAACAATATTTTTGCAAAAAATTTATTTTAATGTTGAAATGTTAGCTAAATGATAGAATTGAAATAAGACCATGCGTGCAGGCCTTGCTCCACCAATTGCAAAATTTTATAGACAAATTCAATGACTGGCCGAGCAGTACGCAGTGTATCTTCGAAAAGGATATTTCCGAATCGTAATCGTGCAAAAGGTTCCTAGGTCCGGCGTTCACTTACAACATTCTCGCCGTACACTTCACAAATTTTTCAGCATATTTTTGCAGCGGCATACTTTAACAACTTTAGTATTGAACAGATTTTTCTTTCGAAGGTACCCACCTGTCGACAAGCATGTTTTCCGCCAGTAACAATTTGGCATGAAAAAGCTTCAAAAAGAGCTCTTTGACAAACCTCAGAAAAAGTGACGTCACAAGGGTTCTGCCGTTCGTAACCGGCCAATATAAGTATTTTCTATCTAAAACTGTCTTAAATATATCACGCACAACAGTATTGAAAAAGAAGCTCGTCCAAACGCCCCTGCGAAGTCTATAAGTGACACATAAAGGGAAAAAAAATTACATTGCGTATTTCTTCAGACATTTCACTCATATTCAAATCAGTATTACACACGAATAACGAATTACAGAACTAAAGAACGCATGTTCGTTTGACACATCGGATTAGTGTTGCCTCATATATAGTCATCACCACTATCTACTGACAAAAAACCGCGGAGATTTAGTATTGCTCAATATATATTGGGCTGCCAACTAAGTAATTGCCGATTTCGTACATAGATGTACGTCTATCTTTTATAATAGCTTCTGTCAATAATATATTTTTTCTGTTTTAAATTTTTTAGCTGTCAGTCTTACTTCGCGAAGTAAAAAGCATTAGTATGACGTCTGTCAGTTTTAATATGTAGTGCAAAAACGAGTTTTTTTGCCATATTTTACTTTTTATTTCCGTAAAGGAAAGAACGCAGTGCAGGCTGGTAAAAACTTACTTGATGTGTATGGTGAGGCAAGAAATTCAGTGTTGGAATTCGTTTCACAAATTTCGTTCTGGAGTTCTGTCATCAAACGATTTCGTTTCAGCGTGCCTTGTCAAGGTTGTGCGAACTCCTTTCAATGAAACACCCAGAATTTGTGAAATATTTCTCATTGAATGACTAAATTTTTGCAAAATAACATTTTCTGCTGGTTTTTCTTTTGATATCTGCTTAACTCTTGCCATGTAACGTCGTTTTTCGCACCTCTTCTGTGTAACGTCGGGTCACTTGTGTCCGGCTCTTAAAAATGTACGTAAAAGTGCTAAAAAAAATTTGAAAAAATTCACGAAACTTTATTGAGGATTCTATTTTAAGAATCAATCGCTATATTACCGATGTTTAAATTTGTTTAAACAATATAACTGTTTAAACAAACAAAAATGTGGAAAATGGACATTTTTTTCAAAAAATCGTAACTTTGGTAAAAAGCAATATTTTTTAAATTTTCAAACGGGAAATTAAAGCTGAAGCACAGTACGTTGAAGAAACAAATATTGGAAATATGTACAATTAAACAGGATACTTAAGTTTTGAACATCAAAATCGCATTTTTTCGAAGATACGTAAATATGTCAAATTCACAATAAAACAAACAATGTATTTATTTTATTCAATTTTATTCATACAAATGACATCAAATATACTAATTAATAAAAGAAATGTTAAAAAAAAAAAATAAAAAAAAAAAATTGTGGTAAAATTATTGTGCACATTCCAAACATAACTCATATCTGTGATCTTCACACGCAGGATAACAGCATTTGGCACAGCATAGAAATGTATTTTTATCTGTCTTCCACATGAAAAACATGAATTTCTAGTGAAAAGCCATCAAAATAAAGGAAAAACCAATTTACTCACCTCCGGCGTTTGATCAACGTACTGTGTAACGTCGGGTCACTTGTGCACTTTTCAAAAAAGTCATTTACCTCTGGGGACGGGCATGAAAAAGCCGTTGAAATTTTTCATTTAATTTCTTATACATTTATTTTAAATCATAAAAAAGAAATTAAAGAAAGAATTAAAGTATGTGAAATTATCTATCCAACGGATGTGGAACGAACTAAATCGGACAAATAGAAACCGAGATATTGCGATTTAAATAACACAGACATTGACACAACTTTATGATTTTTCAAAACTTTGACCTAACGGTATTCCGTTAAAAAAAGATATGCGAGAGATATGCTGTTGTACGTGCAAACCAGAGAACAGCTTCGAGTATGTTCGAGCTTGCTCAATCACACTCGCTTAAATTCGATACGAGTGTGTCGTAGCACTCGTCAAACACAAGTTCGATCGAGTTTGACACCCGAACTGAAAATAATGCGAACAAACGATCACGACGTGCTTATATTCGAGTATATGCAGCAAACTCGAGTTTTGTGTGTATTTTTATTTCGGTTGTGTTGTGCACAAGCTGATTGTGAACGAAACACTCGAGTAAGTACTCGAGTGTTGATGCCGCATTCGGTCTTAGCTTACACACTGTATTAGGCTTTGTATTAAAAAAGAAAACTGCAGTTTAAGGATAGAATTCTCATAAAAAGGTTGACTGCCGTTCATACATATATTATTTAAGATTATATACAAATTTTGTGCACACTCGAGTGTTACTCGAATGCATTCAATCAGCTCGTGTGCCGAGTAGCTGTTCGTGTGTGTACGAGTGTCCATTCGACACTCGATTATATCAAACATTTGCGCATTTGGTTCGAGTTTTGCGAACAGCATGTTCGTCTAGCACTCGCTCCTAGCGGCCAATACTTGTACTCGTACTTAAAAGTTTGATTGCAACAAAATCCGAGTGTATACTCAAGTGCGCACGAAAATTATGTACCCGTTGCAGCTCTCTGGTGCAAACTTATTTTATCTAATTTTCTTTTATTTACGGCCGATTTAAAAATTTAAAAGTTTTTTTGCCAAATCCGTGCGATTAAAAAGAAAAACACACATGTCAAAAATCATAAGAATAATGTTGTTTCATAAAAACATGTTCAATAAAACGTTTCTCGCCAAAAGAACATAGTGAAAAATACAAAATATGGGTCATTTTTGGAATTCATCCACTGCCCTGCAAAAGTGTTTTGCTTAAATAACATTACTGCATTTAACTACTATATGCATATAACTACTTCATACTTTCATATTACAATCACACTTACAACTAATCAAATAGGCAACTGGTTAGATAAAAACCAACAAATCCACCAACCATCAAACCGATCCAACCCTACTACCACTAGTTGGACTTGTCCCAACTACGAACTGTTGCATTATACATGGGTATAAGTGTGTGTGGATAATCACTATCCAGTAAGCTTTGTGAAATATTTTACTTTTTTTTAATTGGCATGCTGATAAATATGTGTTATATATTGTAGTTTTTCTTATTTCCCTGTTATTGTCATTGTTATCGCTAATGCTTTTACACTCGCTGCTGCTGCAGCAATCTCGACATCTGCTATATGGTTGTTTTTTATCGACATACACAGCAAGGATCCTCTGTATATATTTTTTACTATTTATTCCGAAAAAGTGAGCTATTTTTAAATCACTGCTTTTTTATTTAAAATATAAGTGCTGCATTTCAATTCGGTAATTTTCAAAAATATCAGTTCGGTCAATTTCAAGTAAAAAATAGCAATTTTTTATTGGAATGAAAAAAAATTTCAGTGTAATATAAATAAAGCCACATTAAAGTAGCAACAGACAGAGCCTATGCCTAGTCTTGGGGAAAACTGTTAAAGTTGTATATGTATAAATATGAGCGTGAAACGGCCATGCTTTAGTAAACACTTAACTAGTAAATACAGGGTAATATCTTAAGAGCCTTCGAATTTGATTTAAAAAAAAAACAAATAAAATTTAGAGAAATGTATGAAATATTTATTTGAGTCGATAGAACTATCTATATAAATCAATGTTTAAAGATAATTTCATGTAAATGTTGAGCGCGGCTGCGCCTCAAATGGTTCATACGCTCGGTCCAATTTTAGCGTACTCTCTCCAACATACCGGCCCGTATCTCACGAATAAATTCTTCAATAATGGCTTCCAATGCGTCAACCTTGCGGGCTTGTCGCTATAGACATGAAGCTTAACATAGCCTTACAAAATTCAGTCTAAAGGCGTTAAATCGGACGATCTAGTCGGCCAATTGACCGGCCCCAAACGTGAAATAAACTGTTCACCGAACTCGCCTCTCAATTGGGCCATTGTTTCGAGTGCTGTATGGCAAGTGGCCCCGTCTTGTTGAAACCACATGGGAGCCAAGTCCAGCTCTTCCATTTTGGGCAAAAAAAAGTTTGTAATCATCCCATGGTAGCGTTCGCCATTCACAGTAACTTTCCTGCCCTCGTCGTTTTTTGAAAAAGTACGGCCCAATGATGCCACCGGCCCATAATCCACACCAAACAGTGCATTTTTCGGGATGCATTGCTTTTGGCTGCTCTTTACACCAAATACGGCAATTTTGATTGTTCACGTATCCATTCAACCATTAATGAGCTTCGTAGCTTCGTCGTTTGATAATTTTGATAATAAAAATCAATAATCTGCAAGCATTGTTCGTTTGTAAGTCGGTTCATGGTTAAATTATAGACCACACTGAACATGTTTAACAATAACATGTTACACGAAAAGAGCTGAGCTGCCAAAAACAGTGTTGTCAAAAAGAAAGTTGCCAAAATATAGCCCTGTATTAACTTTCGGTATATATCTGCCTCACACCTATTTTAAAAAGCGGATCGTAGCATTGAGGTAGTATAGGACCAACATTAAACATGACTCGCTATTTTTTTTCCATCTATATATATACTTATATATCTAATATGTTTGTCCTGGATGAAAAGTTACGTAAAAAAGAAAGAAAGACTTGTTCAGAATTTAAATTATTTGAAGACTTTGTATAGGAGCTACGTTAAATCATAGGCGTGACTTGCCAATCTTAAAGGAAGACTTCGTTGCCGCCCAAAATAACATTACACACCACTGTGCCACAGTGGATGAGTAGTGGGACTGGATGAGATTCTACAGGCATAGCCTATACCAGAAGATGGTTGTACAATAGATATTTTAGGTCGCAAGGTCAATACATTACATTACAATGTGGATGAACCACCAACGCTTACGATAGTATTTTCCTGCGCGCGGCTAAAAAATCTTTACTTCACAATTTTCATTTTGTTGACAATCGTTGATTTACTTCAAACATCGTTTTACTTCATAGCCTTTTTTTAAATTCTGACATCTTATGTTTTATTTTTAATTTTTCTACATCCATTTGCTTTTGAGCATCTTTTCTTCTATTTCTCTCGTATTTCTCAAATTTCTTCAAATCTCTTAGGCTGATGACAGAGTGAGCGCTACAGGCGTTGCTATGCTTGAAGCTACAACCGCTATTGCTATATCAATTTTTGACGTGTCAGAGTAATGCTGCAACTAGCCACCGACGTAGCGTACTTACGTACCGCCCGTACGTAAGAGCAAAAATTTGTCAAAAGTTATGCCCGTAGCCCGACTGTTCTTTCTTATATAGATACATAACAATGTTGCCATGTAACACTGTGCGTGCATGCTTTTAATCACACTTACCATTTTCATGATCAAATTTCATAATATATATGTTATAAACTAAAAAAAAATTAATATACGTGAAGTATATTTTAATAAATAACTAAACACGATAATAGTTTTGATTAATTAAAAAAAAAAACTAAACATTTTTAGTTAAGTTTTTATTCATTTATAAAAGTTTAAGCTGGTAATGCATAATGCTGCAACTAGCCACCGACGTAAAAACGTAGAACGTGTCAGCTGACACGATCTATCTTATGGGAATGTCGTGTTAACGAAAACTCACCACCGTATGACGGTGACGTAGACGTTGCTCGTAGCGGAGAGAATCAACAGCAATTTGATTTTTTACGTAAAAACGTGTCAGCTGATCGCTCTATATGTTTACAGGGTTACCAGCTTGGACTTTTATAAATGAATAAAAAATTAACTAAAAAAGTTTAATTTTTTTTTTAATTAATCAAAACTATCATCGTGTTTAGTTATTTATTAAAATATACTTTACATATTAATTTGTTTTTTAGTTTCTAACATCTATATTATGAAATTTGATCATGAAAATGGTAAGTGTGATTAAAAGCATGCACGCACAGTGATACATGGCAACATTGTTATTTATGTATACAAGAAAGAATAGTCGATTTCTCCATCGCCGCTACGGGCATAACTTTTGACAAATTTTTGCTCTTACGTACGGGCGGTACGTACGTACGCTACGTCGGTGGCTAGTTGCACCATAAGCGCTATATTGTGTGCTACATTGTGTGGTTTTTGAGAGATAGAGAAATATAAAGCAATGCGAAAAACCGTTTAAAAAAAAACGCACGCATGCACCCACACATTGTCCATATCAAATTTTTTATTTGAACTCTCTCTCTGTTTTTACTCTCTCTCACTTCAATATGTCGCTGCTATAAATCATTTCACTACTAGCTTTATAACGGCCAAGCACTGAAACTATTTTGTAGCTCTGCTCTCACTCTGACAACATTTGAGCGAGCACATATGTAAGTAAACAAGCAGAGTTTTGTAACAAGTTGTAGCGACATATCATAGCAACGCCTGTAGCGCTCACTCTGTCATCAGCCTTAGCCGATCACAGATCTCAGTAAGGTTTGATACGGAGTTTCCTTGTTACTATATTTGGTTTCCAACTTGCTTTTTTAATTTTACTTACATTTGATCTCTCCCGGTTAAAGTCAATACAGATCGATGACGAAATGGTACTCCATAAATGGAAGTGCCTGACCTTTAAAAATTTATCTCATCATTATTATTGGTTCCCAATGTCTGACCCGTTGCGACTGCATTTGTTTCTTGTAAATCCACAGGCGACTCACATAGAACTACGCAATCTGCATCCACATCAAACCTTTTCGCACTATTTCCATTTACAGCTTCCTTCATCAACATCAAGCGAACCACTTGTTCTTCCAATGAAGTAAATGACACTATGTAGATGGCCAATCACCCCCTGTATTGACAATACTACTTTTATTTTTCCGTATCTTCGCCTTTAGATTGTTATTTTAGTCTGCCCAAATCTGTAATTTTAGAGTAGAGTATACAAATTCTGAAGCAATAACACTACTCGACAATTCTTTTCTCTTTTGCGAGTACCTCAAAAAAAGCAAATTTTCTAGATTCTAGATTCATTCACTTCACCAAAACAGCGTTTCCGAGATATTCGCGAAAACGTGATTTTTTGCACTTTTTTAGTTAATGGCAAAAATTAGAGAACGATCTATCCATATAAATATATTATGTACGATATGTGCTATACTCGTAAGTACGATGTAGAGTCAAGCGCGAGTACATAAAATGTATTCATCGAAGTATCGTCCAGTACGATGCGGACGAATACGATATACTGACTGTAAATTTAGCATCGTATTACCAGTATCGTATGCGTAAAAACAAGTAATATCGTTTGGCATTCATTGTTTGTTGTCTTTTCCACACGAAATTTTGTGTTTCAACTAACTCATTCATAAGATATCGCGTAGAATTGTTGACTTTCGCCATATTGAAATTGAGAGTGCGACAATGGTGCTAAAATAGTGGTAATGCGCTACCACTACTGATTCACTACTACTACGCAAAAGTAATCAGAATTCATAATTCTTTTTTTAAGGTAATAGATGAAAGTTTAAAAATATCAAAACTTAAAAAATAGGCAAATAAATAAAAGTTTTAATATTCGTTACAACAATTTTAATATTTCGTGAGATTTAAAGTCCAGTAATAACACATTATTTCGATTTATATATTTGTTAAAATGCAAATAATCAAAAAGAATAACTGAGTACATAGGACATTCCACTTCACTAATCGAATAAATTGAAAAACCGCTATTGCCAGATGTATTTTTTTTACTTAGCTGATTATTAAAAAACGAAAAAAGAAAAATTATGTATAATTATGTTCTATCAAAAATACAAATAACAAACGCAAAATCAATAGCAATTTATCTTTTTTAAAAGCTGAGAGCAAGATTTGGTACAGCCTACACATATACGTATGTATAGGTTATAAATATGACCCTGTATACTATATACATATTCGTACATACATTTTCCAGCAACATTGCATAAGAATTACACAGGCCATATCGCACTTGGATGCCGATTCTGATTAAAAATATGTATTTAAGTGGTTTTATAAAGGGTTATCCATTTCGCGGTTTCAAAAGTATAGGGCTAGAATTCGACACCTGTCAAACTGAGTTGTTAAAACAATTTCTTTCTTTTTCAGTTCAAAGTCTGACATTTGCGAAAATGGATCGCTTAACTATCGCACAACGCATTAAAATTGTAAAAACCTACTACAAGAATGGTGATTCTGCCACAGCCACATATCGTGCTTTAAGAGGAGATTATGGTTTACATAATCGTCCAACTACGCAAGCAATTGGCAAAATTGTGAAGAAATATGAAGAGACTGGATCGGTTACAGATATTGTAAGGCCTGTGCATCATCGTTTCGCTCGTACCACCGAAAATATCGCTGCTGTAAGTGAAAGTGTTGCCGAAGACCCGAATGTGTCGATTCCTCGTCGTTCTCAGGAATTAGGACTGTCTTACGGCACATTATGGCGAATTTTGCATTTGGATCTACACCTACATCCATATAAAATCCAGCTCACACAACAACTGAAGCCAGCTGACCATTCACAACGTCGTAGATACGTCGAATGGGTGCTTGAACAACAGGCAGTGGACGGCGATTTTTCGAACAAAATTTTCTTCAGCGACGAAGCACATTTCTCACTCGATGGGTATGTTAACAAACAAAATTGTCGTATTTGGGGTTCTGAGAATCCTCAAGTAATTGAAGAGAGGCCACTACATCCACAAAAAGTCACTGCTGCGCTGGTGCGCTCTTTGGTCCGGAGGTGTGATTGGACCTTACTTCTTCGAAAACGACGATGGAACGACTGTCACCGTCAATTCGGAGCGTTATGGTCATATGATAACCGACTTTTTTTTGCCTGCTATTGAAGAATACGAGAATATGTGGTTTCAACAAGACGATGCCACATGCCACACAACTCGAGCGAATATGGCTTTATTGCAAGAGAAATTTTCTGGCCGCGTAATTTCTCGTCGTGGCGATATCAAGTGGCCACCAAGAGCATGCGATTTGACACCGCTTGACTTTTTTTTGTGGGGCTACGCGAAAGACCGTGTTTATGCAGATAAACCTTTAACTCTTGAGCACCTAAAAACCAACATTCGTCACGTTATGGCTGAGATACCGCCCAATATGTGTCAAAAAGTGGTCGAAAATTACCTCAAACGAATCGATGCTTGCAGCAATTCGCGTGGTGGTCATTTAAATGATGTAGTATTTCACACATAATGTTAACGTTCAGACTTTATAATAAAAAAGAAATATCATGATAAAAAATATCTTATATGTGTTTTATTTACATTTACTTTTGAAACCGCAAAATGGATAACCCTTTATATCAAAATATTAATATGATTTTCAACCGAAAATACAGAGAGAATGTTTGAGGAGTTTTTTGGGGTACCTTATTAATATTATATAAAGTAAGTTTGGCAACCTTGGCCAAAGTCAGATGCATACAATTTATGAAATTAGAAAAATGATATTAGTAGCGTCTCAACCTTTAATGGGTTCGGGTTCTGTCGCTTTGATGCTGAAATTTGTAATTCATGGCGCTTATTGAGTGATAATCAGCGTTGCCATTTTAATGCAATTGAATTAATTATAATATTATTCTTTCAATCGTTTTGTTGGTATGCTTGAGTATTTGTAAATTTTTATCGGTTTCTATAAAATATCTATATCATATAAATATTTCACATCTGCTATTTTAAACAAAAACTAACGACTTTGGAAACAGTTTAAGGTATTAAGTACATTTGTAAGCATTGGAATATACGTATTTTAGAAATTTTTTTTATCGTTTTAAGCTGCGTATTTTACGTAATTTATTTTAAATTGTATACTAAACTGTTTATCTGGTATTATGCATCCTAAGCTACACTTCAAGACTAAATAATTTTTAAGGATTATAATTTCCTAATAAGTGCATTGAGTGAAAAAATTCTGCGATACAGCATTTATAGCCAGATTATGTTGAATAAATTTTATTTATATCTATTGAGTAGTTGTTGAAATCTTGAAATATTGGTTTAAAGATTTTTGCAAGTTATTTATGGAAAAAAGTAATTTATTGGCCTCAATCGTGATGTAACGAGTAGTAGTCACGATGCGACGATAATTACTCATAAATGGATAAACGAATAAACGATTCTCTAAATATATCATGGCATCGAAAACATTAGTATTTTTACTTGCCTTGTATAATACAGTAGTCGGCTATGCTGTACTCTATGCGGTCTTTATATACTAGTGCAAACAAATTCGTACTAATATACTACTGGCTGCTGTTATTACTACCAATTATATTCGCCGTTTTGCTTAAGTAGTTATGGGGATATGCTGCTGTTTTTATTGCTACTATTGCCGCGGCTATAGTATGATACTGTGTACTTAATTAATATTTTGTTGTCATTAATATTTTTGTTGTTTACCATTACGATTTTCTTTTGTTCACTTCGCTACATCTACATTATACACTCCATCGTTCATAGTACTTATATATTTATGTACATATGTACATCCATATCTACAGTGTTGCCATCTCAATATTTTTGGTACTACGCGTACTGATTTTCCAAATTGAAACTCATAAAATGATTTAGTGCCTAATGCTTTTTTCAAGTCAATAGAAACACCTGGGTTATTTTTATTTAAAAAAATTTTTTTAATTCAGTGATAATTTTTTATGGCCTCTAAATAGTTTTGACTAATTAAAAGTGTTAATAATGTTAAGATGAAAACTCTTCATTAAAATTTGTTTTTTAGGGTAAACAATTAAGAGTGCTTTATTTTTTATTGGTTGACAACATTGGACACGAATCATACATCTACTCTTTCGCTCTCACTCCCATTTCGGTTGCTAACATATTCATTTTTATAGGTATATTTTATGTGAATGTGAATGTGAATGTAGTTGCCTAATTAGTAGAGAATAAAGCAAAAGGGATATAAGCAGAAGAAGGCGAATAAAAGATTATTTAGAGAAGCTACATGAACGAGAGGATTTTTGTAATTGGTCGCTGCTATTGCCAACGAAAAATTATAACGACGAATCACACTATAATACTTTAGAATATATATATATATATATATATATATATATATATATATATATATATATGTATATATATTTATTTATTTTTATATATATATATATATATATATATATGTATATATATATATATATATATGTATATATATATATATATATATATATATATATATGTATATATATATATATATATATATTTATATATATATATATATATAGTTTGTCAAGAATCAGTTTACACTATGAAAAAAATGCGTTTTTAACTTTAGTAGCCAAAGATTTTTTGTTTAATTTCTATTCAACAAATTTTTTAATCATTTTTAGTTATATACAGTATTTAATGATAATTTTAAAACTTATAGTAGTAATCCAAACGTCAAACAACTAAAAAAAATATCAAAAACGCACGTTAATAGATTTATGTAGTGTCAAGTAACTCTTTTCACAAATGATAAAGTGGGTGTTTACATACGATCAAATGAATAAAAACGTTACTTTTTAATGTTAGTATTTAGTATGATGGCCTTTGGCATTTATTACGCACTGTAGTCATTTTTTCATCGAATGAATTAACTTTTCCAGCTCATAGCTGCTTGGTATGTTCTGCCATTCCTCCAGTATTGCCGTTTTAAGTGCTGTTAAATTTTTCGGCTGCCTTTTAGCAACTTTTTTCTTCAGGTGGGCCCACAAAATTTCTATCGGGACTTTGGGCCGGCGTATCCATTACTTTGCCGCAGTTATAAAGCAGCCACATACGCACATTATACTCCTTATGCTTAGGATCATTGTCCTGATAAAATTTAAAATGCGGTTTGTTGTTTGTAATAAAGCCAAATTTTTGTGAACTGCTGATTAAATTTGTCTTTAAAATGTTCAAATATTGCCTCGCGTCCATGGTGCTTTCTATAAATGCCAAATCTCCTACTCGTTTGCTTGAAATGCTCCCCCAAATCATTACACACATTTTTCCAAATTTAACAGTCGGAATGATGTTGCGTTTTTCTAACGCTGTCTACGCCTTGCGCCATACCCTTGTCAGTCCGTCGTTGGAATACAGCATAATCTTCGTCTCATCACAGAATATGACGTCGTCCCAGTACTCTACTGGTTCAGAAATTAGCTTCGTAGCAAAAAAAAATCGTTTTTCAACACTTTGGGCTGACAGAAGTGGTTTTTGTCGTGCAGATCGTGAAGAATATTGGTGCCGCAGTATGGCTTGGCGTACGGTTTCATGGGAAACGACAATACCGCACTCTTTATTAAGTTCCTTTGCAAGAGTTCTGACCGAAATTTTTGGATTTGTATCAATTCTCTGAATCATTATGCGTAGTGCGCGTTTATACATTTTTGGCTTAGGACCGCCTCCATGTTTTGGCTCTAGTCTACCATCATTTTCTGCACGATTCAACACATTACACACAGTCTTGCGTGTTACAGAAAACATTTCCGATAACTCCTGTACTCTTTTACACAATTGGTGATTGTAATATAATAATTGAACCACTTCAAACGATAACCTCTTGCCAGGCCTTTTTTAAAGATAATATTTAAATTTGAGATGCACACGCAGCAAAAATCATTCACAAAGTAATTAGCAAAATCATTGAAACGATCATTGCAGAGCACATGTAACGGTAATGTACCGCTAATCGGAAACATGTATTAATTGTTAACAGTTAATTGACACAAACAAAATTGAGTAAAATGCATTTTTGTTATATTTTGTTGTTTTTTGAATCGAACTTACACTTTTTTTTAACCAATTCTATTTAAATACTATATATGTATATCTATTACTGATTAAAACGACAAGTTAAACAGAAACAAAAAACCATATTTTTTGCTCTTGAAATTAGAAAAACGTATTTATATTGAATGTGTAAACTCATTCTTGACATATACAGTGGCTCCCAGCTTATTTCGTACAGTGACAGTTTAAAAATTGCTGCAGTCGTAATTCCTAATATAGCAAAAATTTGAACAAAATATAAATGCCATTTTTGAAAGGAAGGTTTGTTTTTTATTTTCCAAAATTTACTTTTTCAAAATTTTAGTGTTTGACACTATAAAAAAATAAAATAAGAATAAAATAGGAAAATTCATGTCACAGCTTATTTCGTACAGTCTCTTTAAGTTCAAACTAAAAACAAAGTAAGTTGATTTTAATATTTAGTATGACATCCCTTAGCGTTAATGATAGCCTGAAGTCTATTTGGCATTGAATCCACCAATTTTTGAGTGATGTCTGGTGTGATTTTTTTCCATTCCTCCATCAGTACCTTCTTTAGGTCTTGCTTATTAGAAATCTTGTGTGTTCTTATTTTATTGTCCAAAATAGACCAAAGATTTTCAATCACATTCATGTCAGGTGACTGTGGTGGTGGAGACATCAAGTGTGGGCAGTTCCAAATAAGCCAAGATTGCACAATCCCAGATTTATGTTTTGGGTCATTATCTTGGTAGTACCGAAATTCATCCCGCAAATCCAGTTTGTCTGCACTTTGAAGTAAATTGTTTTTCAGAATCTCGAGGTACTTCATTTTGTCCATTGCCCCTCAATAAAAACCAATTCACCTACTCCGGCTGCTGACATACAGGCCCAAACCATCACGCTACCGCCACCATGCTTCACTGTGGGCTTAAGGTTCTCCTTGTTTAGCTCGGTATTCGCTTTACGCCAAACATATGACATTCCGTCCGAACCAAAAATATTAAACTTAGACTCATCCGCGAAAATAACGGTATTCCAGAACGCAGGAGTCTTAATAATATGCTCTTTGGCGGAGTCAAGTCGGCGTTGTATATTCATTTTTGAAATGAATAGTTTCTTTCGGGCTACTCGACCGTTCAAGTCATGATTGCGCAGCACACGTCGGACAGTTTCAGCACTGGATGATTTCCTATTTCACGCTGAACCTCTGCAGCCAACTTCGGAGCGGATAACTTTGGATTTTTCTTAATTTTTCGTACAATATAACGCTCGTCTGATGCGTTGAAAATCTTATTAGGTGCTTCTCTGCCCTTGTTCTCCAACCGATTTTCGCGAACGAAGCGTTGAATGATGTATTGGACAGTTGAGGCACTTAAATTTGTCATTTCAGCAATTTTTCGCACAATGGTAATTTACCAGTTTACGCTGTTCCATCGTTGTACGACGCCCATAACGCTAAATGTTTAATTTACAGCACTTTAACTATTTAAAATAATAATAATAAAAATTGTTATAATAGTTAAAAAGGTCCAAAAACTCATACAATTCAAAAAAACTTTGTAACTGCGCGGCAGAATGAAACTTACTTACATTGAAGTTTGTGTACGAAATAAGATGTGAGCTGAAAATCAGCTGATCAATAGTTTTTCTTTCTTGCATGACAAAAAGAACAATTTTTGGGGTTCCCCGTTTTCTTATTAGGTTTACTAAACACATACACAGACATCTACATTCAAAACTTATCGATAAGTTTTTTAGTTTCGATGTTACAGCCATGTACATAAAAATATATACACTGTACGAAATAAGCTGTGAGCCACTGTACATACAGTGGCTCCCAGCTTATTTCGTACAGTGACAGTTTAAAAATTGCTGCAGTCGTAATTCCTAATATAGCAAAAATTTGAACAAAATATAAATGTCATTTTTGAAAGGAAGGTTTGTTTTTTATTTTCCAAAATTTACTTTTTCAAAATTTTAGTGTTTGACACTATAAAAAAATAAAATAAGAAAAAAATAGGAAAATTCATGTCACAGCTTATTTCGTACAGTCTCTTTAAGTTCAAACTAAAAACAAAGTAAGTTGATTTTAATATTTAGTATGACATCCCTTAGCGTTAATGACAGCCTGGAGTCTATTTGGCATTGAATCCACCAATTTTTGAGTGATGTCTGGTGTGATTTTTTTCCATTCCTCCATTAGTACCTTCTTTAGGTCTTGCTTATTAGAAATCTTGTGTGTTCTTATTTTATTGTCCAAAATAGACCAAAGATTTTCAATCACATTCATGTCAGATGACTGTGGTGGTGGAGACATCAAGTGTGGGCAGTTCCAAATAAGCCAAGATTGCAAATCCCAGATTTATGTTTTGGGTCATTATCTTGGTAGTACCGAAATTCTTCCCGCAAACCCAGTTTGTCTGCACTTTGAAGTAAATTGTTTTTCAGAATGTCGAGGTACTTCATTTTGTCCATTGTTCCCTCAATAAAAACCAATTCACCTACTCCGGCTGCTGACATACAGGCCCAAACCATCACGCTACCGCCACCATGCTTCACTGTGGGCTTAAGGTTCTCCTTGTTTAGCTCGGTATTCGCTTTACGCCAAACATATGACATTCCGTCCGAGCCAAAAATATTAAACTTAGACTCATCCGCGAAAATAACGGTATTCCAGAACGCAGGAGTATTAATAATATGCTCTTTGGCGAAGTCAAGTCGGCGTTGTATATTCATTTTCGAAATGAATGGTTTCTTTCGGGCTACTCGACCGTTCAAGTCATGATTGCGCAGCACACGTCGGACAGTTTCAGCACTGGATGATTTTCCTATTTCACGCTGAACCTCTGCAGCCAACTTCGGAGCGGATAACTTTGGATTTTTCTTAATTTTTCGTACAATATAACGCTCGTCTGAAGCGTTGAAAATCTTATTAGGTGCTTCTCTGACCTTGTTCTCCAACCGATTTTCGCGAACGAAGCGTTGAATGATGTATTGGACAGTTGAGGCACTTAAATTTGTCATTTCAGCAATTTTTCGCACACTCTGACCTTTCCTAAAATGGTTAATTACCAGTTTACGCTGTTCCATCGTTGTACGACGACCCATAACGCTAAATGTTTAATTTACAGCACTTTAACTATTTAAAATAAGAATAATAAAAATTGTTATAATAGTTAAAAAGGTCCAAAAACTCATACAATTCAAAAAAACTTTGTAACTGCGCGGCAGAATGAAACTTACTTACATTGAAGTTTGTGTACGAAATAAGATGTGAGCTGAAAATCAGCTGATCAATAGTTTTTCTCTCTTGCATGACAAAAAGAACAATTTTTGGGGTTCCCCGTTTTCTTATTAGGTTTACTAAACACATACACAGACATCTACATTCAAAACTTATCGATAAGTTTTTTAGTTTCGATGTTACAGCCATTTACATAAAAATATATACACTGTACGAAATAAGCTGTGAGCCACTGTATATATCTATATATATATATATATATATATATATATGTATATATATATATATATACATATATATATATATATATATATGTATATTATTTATATATATATTATATATATATATATATATATATTATATATATATTATATATATATATATATATATATATATTATATATATATATATATATATATAATTATATATACATATGTATATATATATATGTATGTATATATATGATATATATATATAATATATACATATATATATATATATATATATATATATATATATATATATATGTATATATACATATATATATATATATATATATATACATATATATATACATATATATATACATATATATATATACATATATAGCTGTTGTCAACTAATTAGAAACGGCTACTCAAAAAAAAAATATTTTGTATTTTGTAAATTAAATTTATTTTTTTTTATTGATAATAAGCATTTTAATAACATATGTATATATTCATTCAATAACACAAAAAGAAACGAAATAAGTTAAACAATTCAAGTATTAAAGAGAAATTAAAAGTTTTTTCTAACCACTTCATTTTTTTTTGAGACATCTTATTAGAAACGAAGCTTAAATTTACGTCAAATGTGAGAATGTGGGCTTGGTGGCCAATATTTTGTGGGATAACCTTTTTGTTTCTTGACAACTTGACATCGTCGCTGCATAGACTTGATTAAACTCCTACATCGTTGGACTGGAACTGATTCCCAAGCCCTTTTAGCTTCTTCGAAAAGATGATCCAAATTCGTTATATTTTTACCACTAATTTCCTTTTTCAAGTCATTCCGTAAATGTTCTATGGGATTTAAGTCTGCAGTCGATCACGGCCATTCAAAAAGATTGAATTGTCCTCAAAGAACTTTTCGGTTAATTTATCCGTATGTTTTGGGTCGTTATCTTGCTGAAATCTCCAAATAACGGGCATATTTTCTTCGGCCCATGGCAGCATAACATTTTGAAGAATTTCAACAAATTTTTCTTTCAATAAAGTACCATCAATTCGACAAAGCGGATCAACACCATTCCAGGAGAAGCATCCCCATACGGTTATGGAGCCTCCTACATGCTTAACGATCGGCGACACATATATTGGGTCAAGTTCAGCATTTTTTTGGCGTCTTATATACATTCTACCATCTGGACCTATGCGATTAATTTTAGTTTCATCACTCCAGACCATAAATTTCCACTGGTGTTTAGTCCAAGCTTTAGTCGGGATATAAGCATCAGACAATACTGAAACTATATTCATGTCATAACCTCATTCCATAGCTTTCATTTTCAGTATGTGTCATTTGCCCGGAGTGTAAACAACATAGTTTTTTTGGCTCTCAATATGTCAAGTTTTGTGCCCACAAAACAGCATTTGCGGGAAGTTTTGATTAACTTCATTAATTTGGAGAAAAGTGCAGCTGAATCGCATCGATTACTCTCCGAAGCTTATCCGGAGTCTTTCAGTTTCAACATGCGAGAGGTGGTTTGTGCGTTTCAGAAGTGGTGAGTTTGATGTGGAAGACAAAGAATGTCCAGGACAGCCGAAGAAGTTTGAAGATGTTGAATTGGAGGCATTGCTCGATGAGGACTCGTGTCAAACGCAAGAAGAACTTGCCAAATTGTTCGAAGTTACACGCCAAGCCATTTCTCATCGATTGAAACTATTGGGAATGATTCAAAAGCAAGGAAATTGGGTACCGTACGAGTTAAAGCCGAGAGACGTCGAAAGGCGATTTTTCACTTGCGAACAGCTGCTCCAAAGGCAACAAAGGAAAGGTTTTTTGCATCGCATCGTTACTGGTGATGAAAAGTGGATCCACTACGACAATCCCAAGCGAAAAAATTCAGCTGTACTTTTCTCCAAATTAAAGAAGTAAATCAAAACTTCCCGCAAATGCTGTTTTGTGGGCACAAAACTTGACATATTGAGATCCAAAAAAAACTATGTTGTTTACACTCCGGGCAAATGACACATACTGAAAATAAAAGTTATGGAATGAGGTTATGACATGAATATAGTTTCAGTATTGTCTGATGCTTATATCCCGAACTACGCCATCTGTTGTAATAACGACGAATAACTGTTACCTTTCTTCAAAGTCCTGTTGTGCCGATCGTAGTAGGCCTAGACTTATTTTTCTTTTTTGATTTTTTTTTGTGTCAATACTGTAAACAATGTACAAACTAGGCAACGAAATCATTTAGTGTAAAAATTTTGAGAAACATGGACGCCAAACGAGAACTTGTGATAAAATTACATTTGAAGGGTGAAAAACCAAGCGGTATTGTTAAATCGCTAAAAAATCTTAAAATCAACAAAATGTTTGTATATAGCGTACTATAGCGTGATTCAAGACAACTGGAACCTTTAAAATCGCGAAAAAGACCGGTCGCAAAAGTACCGTAAGAACCCCAGAAATGGAGAAAAAAGTGCGTGAGCGTTTACGTCGAAATTGTGCGATTTCTTTAAGAAAGATGGCTAAAGACATGGGTATGGGTGTGTGCCACAAAACCATTCAAAATGTTGTTAAAAAGAATTTGAAGATGAATGCCTACAAAAAAAAAGCGAATTCACGATCTTACAGAGCGTCAAAAAATAATGAGAAAGGAAAGAAGTGAGCAACTCCTTCGGCGACACGCAAGCTGCGAAATAATTTTTTCAGATGAAAAATTGTTTTTATTACAAGACAGTCATAACGTTCAAAATGATCGCGTGTATGCAACAAGCATGGCTGATATCCTCACTCATAAAAAAGCAGTTGAAAGATATCAAAAAGTATCATCCGTTATGGTATGGGGAGCAATTTCTGAAAAAGGAAAGTTTCCACTCCTTTTTATCGAAAAAGGCGTGAAAATTAACGCAAGCTACTATTTGGAACAGGTTTTGAAGAAGCATTTGTTGCCATCCGCCACGCAGTTATTTGGAAATTCAAAATTTTGCTTCCAGCAAGATTCCGCTCCAACTCACAAGGCAAAATTTGTTCAGAGCTGGTGTAAAGCAGAACTTCCTTGTTTTATTTCGGCAGATGAATGACCATGAATGACCATCCTCATCTCCGGATTTGAATCCATTGGATTTCTCTATATGGGGCTTCATGCTGGACAAAATGAAGAATATAAAACACCTAAAGATTGAAGAGTTCAAGTGGCGCCTTCAGAAGATATGGAATGAAATACCTTCTCAAAGCGTTTGCGGCTGGCAAACGAAAGCAAGGGTGAAAGATTTGAAATTAATAATTAAATACTAATTGAAATAAGTCCCGAAATAAAAATAATATAGATATATATTTTTTTCAAAATCAATAACGGTCTCTTTTATTTTTAACAAAACTTTAGTAGCAGTAATTCATCGCCACTCTGTATATAAAGGGTTATCCATTTCGCGGTTTCAAAAGTATAGGGCTAGTATTCGACATCTGTCAAACTGAGTTGTTAAAACAATTTCTTTCTTTTTCAGTTCAAAGTCTGACATTTGCGAAAATGGATCGCTTAACTATCGCACAACGCATTAAAATTGTAAAAACCTACTACAAGAATGGTGATTCTGCCACAGCCACATATCGTGCTTTAAGAGGAGATTATGGTTTACATAATCGTCCAACTACGCAAGCAATTGGCAAAATTGTGAAGAAATATGAAGAGACTGGATCGGTTACAGATATTGTAAGGCCTGTGCATCATCGTTTCGCTCGTACCACCGAAAATATCGCTGCTGTAAGTGAAAGTGTTGCCGAAGACCCGAATGTGTCGATTCCTCGTCGTTCTCAGGAATTAGGACTGTCTTACGGCACATTATGGCGTATTTTGCATTTGGATCTACACCTACATCCATATAAAA
This sequence comes from Megamerina dolium, assembly GCA_963854835.1. Classification (NCBI taxonomy): domain Eukaryota; kingdom Metazoa; phylum Arthropoda; class Insecta; order Diptera; family Megamerinidae; genus Megamerina; species Megamerina dolium. Next base: position 51,198,408 of record OY978530.1, read on the forward strand.
TCCAGCTCACACAACAACTGAAGCCAGCTGACCATTCACAACGTCGTAGATACGTCGAATGGGTGCTTGAACAACAGGCGGTGGACGGCGATTTTTCGAACAAAATTTTCTTCAGCGACGAAGCACATTTCTCACTCGGTGGGTATGTTAACAAACAAAATTGTCGTATTTGGGGTTCTGAGAATCCTCAAGTAATTGAAGAGAGGCCACTACATCCACAAAAAGTCACTGCTGCGCTGGTGCGCTCTTTGGTCCGGAGGTGTGATTGGACCTTACTTCTTCGAAATTACCTTGAATCGATGCTTGCAACAATTCGCGTGGTGGTCATTTAAATGATGTAGTATTTCACACATAATGTCAACGTTCAAACTTTATAATAAAAAAGAAATCATGATTAAAAATATTTTATATGTGTTTTATTTACATTTACTTTTGAAACCGCAAAATGGATAACCCTTTATATATAATGTTTATATACAAGTACACACATATATATACAGCTGCGGTACTGTTTATCCATGCAATTATATGATATTTAGTAAATTATAAATCAGTGCGGTCAAGATAATAGCAGTGTTCTCCTGGGCAGCTAGAAAATGTTTCATATTGTCATTAATAATAAAAAATACATTCTGCAAAAGTAAGTTTATGATTTTTATTCAGATTTCAGTAAAATATTTAATGTGTTTTTCTTTGAAGTGGGTCGTGGTAAATATTATACAGAGGAAAACAGACAAGGCTGTATTCGCAGGGTTAAACCTACAAGGATATACAAAGCTCTATTGGATGTTCAGCAAAAATGATTGCTTATGTCTTAAAACAGTGATGGGCACTGTAGCACCCAGGAGCTTTTTGCACGTACGAGCCAGCTTAGCGCATTTTAGTGCTTGGTGAGGGAAGCAAAAAAAAGCCAGCATAAAGGGCGAAGAACAGACGAAGAGCGCAATACAATTTCTCATACTCCATTTGACAATACTAACACAAACGTGAGAATTAGATTGAGAGAGCATGAGGCCATATACATGTGTGGCTACACAGTGGGAAAATACAAACAATGTGGTAAATTAATTTACATTTATACTTCACTAATGTTCTCAGAATAACCTTATTTTAAAAAATAAACTCTCTGATTTTACAAATCGTTTTTATTCATTTTTTTTCGTTTATTGCTAATAATCAAGTCTATATTTGGCTCTATAGCACTTGCTGCGATAATACACATTACAGATTCGAAATTTATATCCGAAATTCTATTGAACGCTTTACAAAGTATATGTTTTGTGCATAGTAGACACTGAGAATCACCTCCACTATGCTGTCACAAATATTTAACACTCCACTCAGAACTGAATATTCCGGACTTTCTTTTTATAACGTTTTCACTTGTTTCTCACTCCGACGGCATTGTTACAATATGTTACAAACGAAGCAAATTTAAAAAAATGTGAAATAACAATTTTACCGTACGGAATACATTTTTTGAACACTGTACTAAAATTTCCTTCCACACTTGTCTTGTCTGAACATAGCTTGCTAGCACCGTTTTCAAGCTATGTAGTAGAGCTGCCATCGTTCTTATAAGTTGCAATAAATTATTACATTTGTTACAAAATTTTGCTATATGTTTTACTGAATCGTTACAGTAATTAAGATCTTGTAAAATTTTTTATTTAATTCCTTAGTGAAAAGATAATTTTTACGTTTTCACTCAATTCAATGCAAATTTTTTACATACAATGACCCTAAATAAGTTTTTGCAAGTATTAATTTATGATATTTAAGGAATTATACTTGTATACCTATTGCGTATATACATTCAAATATTCATATACATTATATATATATATATATATATATATATATATATATATATATATATATATATATATATATATATATAAATATATATATATATATATATATATATATATATATATATATATATATATATATATAGACCCAGCAAAATTGTTGGTAAGTGCTCAGTCCATCGCTCATGGTTCTGGCATAAAATCGCAGCCTTCAGTGTTCGATGCCACCTCTCTACTAACCCGTTTGATTGAGGGTGATAAGGAGTCGTTCTGAGGTGCGATATACCCAAGGTACGGGTCAGCTCTGCAAAAAGGGTAGACTGGAATTGCCGTCCTTGATCTGAGGTGATTTTCTCGGGAACTCCAAACCTCGATATCCAATTGTCTATCAGTGCACGTGCGATAGTTGGAGCAGTCATATCGGGAATCGGTATTGCCTCGGGCCACCTGGTGAATCTGTCGACCAACGTGAGACAGTAACGCTGTCCATTGTTGAGAGGGAATGGGCCCACTATATCGACGTTAATATGGGAAAATCGTTTGTCCGGCGGCATGTAACGCTGCAGTTGAGAAAATGTGTGGCGGTTCACTTTTGACCGTTGACAGTGAATGCACGCCTTGGTAAAAGCTCTGCTGTCTTTCTGTATGCCAGGCCAAACGAATCTTTGCGTCATCAATTTGGCTGTAGCACGTGGGCCTGGGTGGCACAGGTTATGCGTAGACTCTAAAACCAAACGTCTGTACTTCTTGGTAACAAATGGCCGAATGCAGTTTGTCGAAACGTCACAGTACAACTGTTCTGAGCTGCCTGGAATTGTAAAGAGTTTTAATTTAAGAGAACCATTTGCGTTACCTTTTTGCAGTAATTGTTGCAATTCTTCGTCTACTTTCTGATCAATCGCCAGTGTTTTAAAATCAACGTGTGCCATTTGCAAGGATGAAATACGAGAGAGTAAATCTGCTGTAACGTTTTCTTTACCGTTTACATGACGGATGTCTGTAGTAAGTTGCGAGATGAAATCCAACTGGCGTGCTTGTCTATTCGAAGCCTTGTCTAAATTTTGTCTGAAGGCGTACGTAAGCGGCTTGTGGTCCGTATAGATATGACAGAGCCGGCCTTCTAGCATAAATTTAAATTGTCGAACTGCTAAATATATCGCTGTTAGCTCACGGTCGTAGGTGCTATAACGTAGTTGCGACTTATCAAACTTTTTTGAGAAGAACCCCAACGGTTCAAGAGCACCTTCTACCACCTGATGAAGAACGGCGCCGGCCGCAATATTGGAAGCATCCACCCAAAGGGATAGCTCCGCTTCTTTCGATGGATGCGCGAGCAAAGTTGAGTTCGCTAGTTGTTGTTTGCACTTCTCAAAAGCTGCTGATGTCTCAGCAGACCAGTTGAGTAGTGATCGGTCGTTTTTGACGTTTCCAGGGCACATCTCTAGCAGCGGTGCCTGTGCTTCGATTGCATGAGGTATAAACCGTCTATAAAAGTTTATCATTGCCAAGAAACTCTTCAATTCCTTAACGGTGGAAGGCCTTTTGAAATTGCGTATGGCCTCTACGCGCTCTGGATGCGGTCGAATCCCTTTCGAGGATATCATGTGGCCGAGAAAGATTATCTCGCTTCGGCCGAATTCAGACTTCGCTACGTTGATAGTTAAATTGTACTTCGTAAGTCTTTCAAAAAGTTGGCGGAGGTGTAGTTCGTGCTCTCTTGGACTTGATGAAGCGATGCAGATGTCGTCCATGTATGGAAAGACAAAATCCAGACCACGTACGACCTCGTGAATTAGCCTTTGAAAGGTTTGAGCTGCATTTCGCAGTCCAAACGTCATATATGCAAACTCAAATAAGCCAAAGGGCGTGGCAATAGCAGTTTTTGGGATATCATCCGGATGGACAGGTACCTGATGAAACGCCTTCTGCAGGTCGACTTTTGAAAAAATTGTCTTGCCTTGCAAATTGCTTGTAAAATCCTGTAGGTAAGGTATTGGGTATCTGTCCGGTGTCGTGATAGCATTCAATGCCCGATAGTCGCCACATGGGCGCCAGGTGCCATCTGCCTTTTTAACCATATGCAGCGGACTGGCCCAACTGCTTCGTGAGGGTCTGCAAATTCCAAGCTTCATCAAGCTTTCGAATTCGGCCCGCGCAGCTGCTAGCTTATCAGGAGATAGGCGTCTAGGGCGAGCGAAAACGGGTGGGCCGTGCGTGTCGATATAGTGTACCACGGATGTTTTTATGGTAGTGCCGGGCTGGGCGAAGCGTGTTACTGCTGGGAACTCGTTTAATAATTCAGCGTACGACGAAGATGTATCGAATGACTTGACGGAAAGGTGTTTGGCGGCGACCATATGTCCAGTAGTTTCTAATGAAGTATTATTATCGATCAGGCGACTTCGTTTTAAATCAATGAGTAAACCAAAGTGACTGATGAAATCTGCACCAATTATACCCGAAGTAACATCAGCGATCAAAAACGTCAACAAAAACTCGCGCCTTAGTCCCAGGTTAACTTTTAAGAGCACTACTCCGTAAACGTTGATAGGAGTTCCATTAGCGGCAAACAATTTCATGGAAGAAGGTTGATACTTGACTGAACGTGAGCCTTTTGGTATAACAGACACGTCTGCGCCGGTGTCAATTAAAAATTTTAAATTGTTTGTGATGTCTGATACCTGAAGGCGAAAAATTGCTGCATCAAGATGTTTGCCCGTACTCGGTGCAGCTTGAGTCAAGTAACATCAATTCGGTGAATTTGCGTTGGCGTAACTGCAGGGGGTTTTGCATCTACCCGCGTTGTCGCCAAAAGTACGATGATACCAGCAACTCCTATTTGCTGAGTTACTGGTTGTCCGAGGTTCAGGTGAACGATTACGGCTGTATGAACGTGAGTGGCTTCGTGAACTCCTTTTTTTCGTCTGTATCGCCTCAAGTCGCTTTGAGAGTTGCTCAATCTGTCGTTGGAGTGCTTGCAGGGTAACCTCAGAATCTGTGTTAAACTGGTTCGATGAGGGTGAGACGGCGGAAGATTGCTCTACTCTATTTATACCACGTAGGCCCATCGACTCTACTATGGCATCTGCGATTACAACTTTATCCACCGGGTCCCCTTTTGCAGCTATCACTGCAGCCTGCGCGTGAGGTGGTAATCGTTATGCCCACAAATCAACTAGAACTGTTTCACATAGTGAACTATCAGCAACTCGACGCATTTCATTGAAGAGCTGACTAGGCTTCATATCTCCTAGTGGCATGTCCGATAAAACACGCTGCAGGCGCCTTTGCTGACTGTCGGCGAAATGTGAGGTTAGTTTGGTTTTGATGTACTCATACCTGTTCTGTTGAGGGGTGGCTTCAATGATTGCGCGCAGCTCTGTCAATTTATTTGGTGGCACTTGCGCCATCACGAGGTTGTATTTCCTGATGTCTTGAGTTACTCCCGACGCAGCGAACCAAAACTCGAGCGACATAAAATATGATTCGATGTTCGTGGCGGCCATGCTCGGTGGATTTATTCTTGGAACCACAGCAGAATCCACATGAACATCATTTCCGATAAGCTGTGCATTTGGTGGTTGTTGTGGAGGTGTTGTGCCATTGTCCTCCGGCCCAAGCATCTTTGTAATTTTTGTGGGTTAAAAGATTATTCCACAACCGAAGAAATTGCTTTTTAGCGCCGACAAATGCACGTGGAGTTTTTTCACTTTTACGAATGAGCTAACCTCAATTTTATACTTCCGGGGTCACCACTTTGAAGGTTAGTATTTGCTTTTATTCGTAAAGAGTACAAGATCGGAATGAATGTGTGAAAGTTATTTCTGCTATCATGCAGTAGGTGCACTGAGGCGATGCGGGAGTTGCCACAGTAGTCGGCAATGATGTAAAAAATGATTTTCTTGTGGGGGTTGCCACATATATATATCTTATATATATTTATATACATTATGTATATTTGTTTATTTATACATATACGCATATGTATGTATACATTATAATAATATATCCGTATATAATTCCATATATAATAATCATCACATTTAAATTTTATCATTGCTGAAACAATATAAAACTTTATTTGAACTGAAACGAATTTGACTGCTTTTAATAATCGTGGTATTATGTCCGTGAAAATAAAATATTTGAGATGCGGCAACTCTGAGACAAGAGTTTCGTTATCAAACGATTGTATAAAAAATGTGCAATACTACTTACTTCTACTACTATTGCTCCTACTACTACTACTTTTACAATATAAAAGACATTTAAATAAACATAAAAATTTTATAGTTTGCAAGAAAAGTCCGATTTACATATAGTATAAATAAGTGCAAACAAAATATATGCAACATTGACAGCAGTTACTACGCTTAGTAAGTTTTCCATAATTTCTGCCGAAAATTGTATTACTTTCTTTCCATATTACGGCAACACTGTTTGAGAATTATTGTTCTTGCTTGGGAGATGGTGTGTTTCTTTTCTGATCTTTAGTGTTTCCGAAAGTTTCGTGCAATGAAGATCATGGAAGGAGGTATGTATTTTGCCTTTAATGTATTTCTTACTTCCCTTACCCCTGAGAACAGATTAACCTCTTACCTAGCACTCGCTGGCTCTTTGGCGGTTTTACGAGTCGAAAATGGGCCCATCCCTGCCTTAAAACACAAAGCGAAATTGGTAATATGAGGACGTAAACGTATTACATCTCACCATTGCGACAGACGCATAGTGAGGTATTCAAAAAGTTATTTTTGTTGCCTGCTACTGAAATAAAGAAAGCGCTAAATTTAGAAGCAAGCATAGATACAGTTAAACAAGGGTTCATAGAAAATATTTTAAAAGCCAGAAACCCAAGAAGGCTTCCACTGTCAAAAAAGACACATCTTAAGAAGAGATTGGAATTCGAACATGCACATGTTGAATGGGGCCTATAGAGCAATGGAGAAATATTCTACGGACAGACGGGAGAAAAATTGTTATTTCTGGTGGAAAAGTCACGCGACAATCTGTTAGACGTGGCCGACGCTACACTATAAAAACCATCAAACATGGTCCTTGTATTGACGTTATAGCCAAAAAAGGCTATTCCACTAAATATTGAAATATTAACTATAACTTTTTTATTTGAAATATTCATAAATTTAACAATTATTTCTAAAATGATTCTTGAAATAATTCTGAACATTCTTGTTTTTGAATAACTGCTATTTTTTATCGGGAACTTTTTGTATTACTTAGTTAAAATTATTCGGCCAGGTTTCAAAATAAAATAATCTATAATTTTTCTTTAAGTTTATTATTCTATATCAAATAATTTCAAGATACAAATTTTAGTACGTTTCATAAAAACAAATGTTACAAATGTTTAAGTGCGATCACCACGGCGCGAAACGGATCTGCTGTATCAAGCGTACTCACATGTTCATGGGTCTGATTACTTAAAGCTGCTAATTAATCATTTACGCAGCAGTGGTAAGCAAAAATATAACTTTTGCAAAATTAATATTGTTCATTGTTTTTTTTACTGGAATTTTCAGAATATCCACAGTTGAGTTAATTGATTTTGATTTTTTTCGAATGAAGCTATACGCAGTGTATGTAAATTTATTTTAATTTTGTTCGCTAGTAAAAAATACTTCCTATCGGATTCCGATGGGTTAGTTCACTCATTGCGAATAATTTTTGGCCATTTGCTGTGCCATATGGTACCCATACGGTACGATATCGTGCAAAAGTTTCAATTGTGCTATTGTATGACCGGGAAGTTAATTTGTAATTTAAATTTTTTCAATGAAGTTTGTAAAATATTTTTTAAATGCCAGCATTGCTAATACATCCTTATCCTTATTTTAACAAGCGCAAATGTCACAATATATGCTTTTGTCATTAGCTGTCTGCCTTTGGTCTACGATTATTAAATATTTATAAAGATGCCTCGCTTACCATCACCATTTTCATAAACGCTAAAGGGATATACATAACTTATAGTGAAAGCTTGTTTCCCCCTTAACTTGCGAGGTTCGGAATTCTCTTAACCTAACAAGAAGAAAAATGAAGGTGGGGAAAAACAGATTTAAATAATAATTTTAAGTACGATATAATAGTAACACATAATAACATAGTAGAATAATGAGTATAAAATAATTTAATATAATGTAATAACAATAATGCCATAACAGGAAAAAGTAAAATAAAATGTATAAAAAAGCTATAATTTTGCTTATAAAAAGTATAATTTTAATTCATTAATATTTTTGTATATAATTTTTTTTTTGTAACAATATGTAAGTGCTCCCTCCGTATCTGGGTTGATCTGTAGTAGTGCCCATCTGTTTTTGATGATGACGTTGTTTACTGTTTTGTTTGTTATTGATCTTGTTGTTTTTGTTGAACTTGTTTTTTTGACGAGAAAATGTGAATTTTGTTCTACCGCATCTGAGAGAGAGCAGAGTGAATCTTTGGTGATGGCGGATTGTAATTGTTGCCGCCCACCGACTTCAACACGAAGGCCGATTCGCTTTAGTATGTTTACGCTGATTATGCAAAGTTCGCTCGTGCCAGGCAAGTAATATACTTGATGTTGAATATACTGGTAGTAGATATGGAATGGTGCTATAAAACTTTCCCCTACCTCAGTTTCTTCGCCGTTGGTTAGCACGATTTATTTGGTACGCTCTATGGGTTTCTTATGCTGGCGTATATGGTCTCGCAGTGGTTTTCCTACAAACGTTAGTGATGCTCCCGTATCAATAAGTGCTGTCACTGGCTTCCCTTGACAAGTAACATTAACATATGGTCTTTCATATGGGTCGTCTTCTTTTGTTGTCTCCTGCGATTCGTATATTACTTTTGTTTCATGACGGTGTTGTTCTTTTGATGTTGGCTTTTTCTTGTTTTACCATATGCGTAGGGTGTGGTCGATTCATACGTGCTTATACTTCACATATGTTTTCGTACGCGTCTGCGAGTGCCATCAATGAGTCTGTATGCCCTATCATATGCCCTATCTAAATGGCATTCTTGTTTGAGTAGAGGATGTTGGCGAGTTAACGCCATAAGGTTCATAATGCCTTCTTACGTGATGACAATGCCATCTTCTAATTTTATCATGTAGCGTGGTGGAAGGAAGAATTTCAGCGCTACCTCTTTGAAGTCCGACCAATTGTGTATACTGTCGCGTTTGTACCGGCACCAATCCTTTGATATATCTGTACACAATTCGATGAGTGGTAATACTTGCCTGTCATATGGGATGGTGTAACACTCCGATAATTCGTCTATTCGTTCAATGAATTCGAATAGGCTACGTGTGCCTTCGAAATTAAAACCTCACCGTCGCACGGTATTCATGACTTCATAGTCGGGTATAGTAGGGTATAGTACCACTTCGGTGATTGGAAGTAGCGTCGCACTGGTCGTGGTACTAGTTTGTCTCGTCAACTTCTGTCGCATGTAACTACTCAACTGCTGCCGCCATTCGCTCATTCCACCGTTGGCAGATAGACCGTGTATTTGCATCTGTAGCTCTAATTCTTCTTTTCGTAAGGTATATATACAACCTAAACGGTTTGTGTGTGGTACTTCGGTTGCTACTGTTGCTTCCTCATTGATCCCTGCTCGGGTGTCATTATTACGCGCGCAAAAAACTCTTGTATGCATCCTTCTTTGTTTTTTGTTAAAAGAAATGCATTAAATAAAATCAGAAAATTTAATTGAAGTTTTGCCAACTTATCAACTTGAGCTTCTTTATGCAAAATTTTCACATTTTATAGAGATCTCAACATCTGTTTAGGCATTGTCAAAATAATTAACCCTCTGGTTGAGCACAAGATTTTGAATGTATATTTTTTAATTGTTGAAAGCAAAACAATGGCCTTTAAAAAATTGTTCATCACTTTAATTATTGTAACAATTAACAAAACATTTACAAGTTAATGTAATTAAAATGAAATTAGTACTAATCGAAAAGAAAAAATAGACAAATGCATTTTAGAAGTTTGACCAGAGATTAAAGTGGTAAATTCAAAATATTTTTGAATTTACCACTTCGACATATTTCATATAAAACAAAAATGAAAGTTCAAATTATTTTATGAATTAATGCCATGCTGTTTCATTCGCACTCATTACATAAAAAAAACAAAAAATATTCCATAAAGATGGATTAGTATTTGTATTCAGGGAAATAGTGTGAGATTGTATTTGAATTTTTGGAAAAAGCCATAGCTGACAGGATATATATATATATATATATATATATATATATATATACACATATATATATACACATATATTTACACATATATATACATATATATATGTACATATATATATATATCTATATATCTATATATATATATATATATATATATATGTATGTATATATATATATATATATATATATATATACATATATATATTTATATATATATATATATATATATATATATATATTTATATATATATATATATATATATATATATTTATATATATATATATATATATACAGTGGCTCACAGCTTATTTCGTACAGTGTATATATTTTTATGTACATGGCTGTAACATCGAAACTAAAAAACTTATCGATAAGTTTTGAATGTAGATGTCTGTGTATGTGTTTAGTAAACCTAATAAGAAAACGGGGAACCCCAAAAATTGTTCTTTTTGTCATGCAAGAAAGAAAAACTATTGATCAGCTGATTTTCAGCTCACATCTTATTTCGTACACAAACTTCAATGTAAGTAAGTTTCATTCTGCCGCGCAGTTACAAAGTTTTTTTGAATTGTATGAGTTTTTGGACCTTTTTAACTATTATAACAATTTTTATTATTATTATTTTAAATAGTTAAAGTGCTGTAAATTAAACATTTAGCTTTATGGGTCATCGTACAACGATGGAACAGCGTAAACTGGTAATTAACCATTTTAGGAAAGGTCAGAGTGTGCGAAAAATTGCTGAAATGACAAATTTAAGTGCCTCAACTGTCCAATACATCATTCAACGCTTCGTTCGCGAAAATCGGTTGGAGAACAAGGGCAGAGAAGCACCTAATAAGATTTTCAACGCATCAGACGAGCGTTATATTGTACGAAAAATTAAGAAAAATCCAAAGTTATCCGCTCCGAAGTTGGCTGCAGAGGTTCAGCGTGAAATAGGAAAATCATCCAGTGCTGAAACTGTCCGACGTGTGCTGCGCAATCATGACTTGAACGGTCGAGTAGCCCGAAAGAAACCATTCATTTCGAAAATGAATATACAACGCCGACTTGACTTCGCCAAAGAGCATATTATTAATACTCCTGCGTTCTGGAATACCGTTATTTTCGCGGATGAGTCTAAGTTTAATATTTTTGGCTCGGACGGAATGTCATATGTTTGGCGTAAAGCTAATACCGAGCTAAACAAGGAGAACCTTAAGCCCACAGTGAAGCATGGTGGCGGTAGCGTGATGGTTTGGGCCTGTATGTCAGCAGCCGGAGTAGGTGAATTGGTTTTTATTGAGGGAACAATGGACAAAATGAAGTACCTCGAGATTCTGAAAAACAATTTACTTCAAAGTGCAGACAAACTGGGTTTGCGGGAAGAATTTCGGTATTACCAAGATAATGACCCAAAACATAAATCTGGGATTGTGCAATCTTGGCTTATTTGAACTGCTCACACTTGATGTCTCCACCACCACAGTCACCTGACATGAATGTGATTGAAAATCTTTAGTCTATTTTGGACAATAAAATAAGAACACACAAGATTTCTAATAAGCAAGACCTAAAGAAGGTACTGATGGAGGAATGGAAAAAAATCACACCAGACATCACTCAAAAATTGGTGGATTCAATGCCAAGTAGACTCCAGGCTGTCATTAACGCTAAGGGATGTCATACTAAATATTAAAATCAACTTACTTTGTTTTTAGTTTGAACTTAAAGAGACTGTACGAAATAAGCTGTGACATGAATTTTCCTATTTTTTTCTTATTTTATTTTTTTATAGTGTCAAACACTAAAATTTTGAAAAAGTAAATTTTGGAAAATAAAAAACAAACCTTCCTTTCAAAAATGGCATTTATATTTTGTTCAAATTTTTGCTATATTAGGAATTACGACTGCAGCAATTTTTAAACTGTCACTGTACGAAATAAGCTGGGAGCCACTGTATATATATATATATGCCAGGTGTACAAGCTTAAATCCGCTGTTTCTCGGTAAAACCAAAACACATTTTTATGATAGAACCTTCCCCATGGCTCGTAAACGTGTGGATGTGGCTTGTTGAGTAACACCTAACTGTTCGGCAAGCATTTTTTGCGATTGGGTGTCGTCCTCATCCAAAAGAGCTTGCAAATCATGGTCCTCAATCTATCTGGGTCTATTTTCACGCTTCTTGTCACTCAAGTCAAAATGGCCTTCTTTGAACCGACGAAGCCAGTCTCTGCAAGTGGTTTCCGATAGCGCACTGTCATCATAGGCCTCCACAAGCATTCGATGTGACTCAGCAGCTGATTTCTTCAAATTTAGGCAAAAAAGTAGAGCTTCCCGCATATGCTCTTTTTCTGGCACGAAACTAGACATGATTATACGAGGAAAAATGTATGTTGTTGTATGAAATCACTGATTATGCTTACTAATTGATGTAAACAGGTGTCGAACTCTTAAAAAAAGGATGCACAGTCTACGAGCAAACAGCGGATATAAGCTTGTACACCTTCGCTTCCAGTCACAGCAATCTAGTTCGACTTTCTTCTACTGGTGTTGGCTGGGCTATCGCTGGCAGTACTCTTAGTGGAGATGTTTCGACTTTTTTGCATGTTTTCTCTTTTACGGATATTGACACATTTTTGAAGTTCAAAATTCAACAATATACGTTCATGACTTCTACATTGTTGTTTATAGTGAGGTTGCCTTGGAAATTGTTTAGGAATGAGTTCGTCTCGTGCGATGTGGTGGCAGTAGATCATGTGACATGAGAAATTAAGGCTTCTTATCAAATTAGTTATATACAGATCGTTTCCTAAATCTAACAATTCACCTTGCTTTCAGATACTTATTGTATTGGATTGTCTACGATTGCTTTTTATCGCTAGCACATTTTTTTTGTTCGATATTATATTAATATATTTGAAATTAATTAATTAATACATCATGTTTTATAACAGCTTTGATAATATAGTTTTTATAAGTTTTATTTGTAGACAAAGGTATTTTTACCATGTATAGAATTGACGACTTATTACAATAACTTCTACTAATTCTAAGGCCTCTTCGGCAATATTAAATGGCATATTTCCTTTTTCCAATTCATTTATTGTTTTTTCAATTTCTTTTTTATTTAGTAAAATTGTGTTTATAACACCTCATTTAGCCCATTGTATGGTAAATTTTATATTTATTATATTTTATTTAATTAATCTTAATTTATTTTGTAAGCTTACTGCTATTTCATTTATTATTGTCTTATCTCTCTTAATTGCATTTAGCAAGTCGTTGGTGATAATAGTTAATTTGTTAATCTGCTGATTGACAGCATTTTTTATGATTACCTATATTGTGTTATTGGTTACTAGTTTATTTATATTATTATTGATCATAATAAGATTATAGTGATCGGGACTGCCTAAGGATCTTCTTGATTTGGAATTTCGGATAAGTTCAACAACTTCCAAAAGCTAAATGACTTGTTGGGCTTCTTGCTTTAGAGTTGGAATAAAGGAATATCCGGTGGTAGGTGTTGGTCTATTATGTCGGTTATCTTTTCTAGAACGTCTCTCGATGCTTGGGTGTGATGACGTGGATAATATTGAGGGTACCGTCTTGTATTTTGGAATATCAATGGTTATTAGGTGGGAAGAGGAGTAATCGTGGATTTGTACTTCTGCTTGAGCCATGCAGGTAAGAATACTGTAAAAAGTTAATATATTTTAGTCGTTATGGTATTCTTTTGCTATTATTCGTTTTTATTTAGCATTATTAATTTAATTATTTCTATTAATTTAGTTACTTCTGTTATTACTACCGTGCCTTGATGTGGCTTTTATGTACTGTACTTTTATGTTTATGTATTTTCTTTATATTTAAGCACTCTTTTGTAATTTTTAATTATTCTTTTTATTATATATTATTTTGTCGATTTTTACTTAAATAATTTCACCTGGGTGATATATTCTTATGGGTTCGCGTTTTCTATTGTGGTATGAAAGGTCTTTTTCTTGTTTACTTTTGAGAGCTGCAATGTTTTCTTGCTTTTTCATACTGCCTATTGGTTTCCGTTTTGTGGTCGAATGCACTTTGAAATCGTGAATTTAATTATCTAGACGGTAGGAAAACGAGCCGAAATTTCGCTCTGCTTTTAGACAGCGTATTATTACTGTTAGAGTGGAATGAAATCGTTCAGCTTGTCCGTCTTATGTAGGGCAGTGTTTTCAAAATTTTTATGTTGACAGTATCTTCGAGCATAAAGTTTATAGAAACAGAATTAAGAGATATTTCAGAGTCAGAGTTCTTTGAGGTATTTTATTACTCTACCTTTGAGGATCCTGGTTTGCGCATATTTTGAAAATTTCTCTATTACAGTCAGAACTATATTTTTGTCGGTCATATAAATGTCGATGTGTAAAATCTGTCCTGGATATTGGGGTATAGGTTTTTCGTCTAATTCTGGGTTGTTGGGACAATGGTCATATTTCTTTGCATACAGAGCATTGTTGAATTATCTTATTTACTTTCTTTGTCATTAATGGATTAGAGAATGCTCGGAGTTTTAGAGATAAAAGTCTAAAAGTCCTCCATATATATATATATATATATATATATATATATATATATATATACCTATATAAATACATATACTATATATATATATATAGTATATGTATATATATATATAGGTATATACACACACACACACACATATATGTGTGTGTGTGTGTATATACCTATATATATATATATATAAGCATATATATATATATATGTATATATATATATATATATATATATGTATATATATATATATATATATATATATATATATATATATATATATATATATATATATATATATATATATATAGTTTCCGCCGCGCTAAAGCTGCCAACTCCACTCGAAGGGGGAAAATTTCTCTATATGGCGGTGAAAGTAAATAATTTGTGTATATAGAATAGCTAAAAATTATTGAAAGTAAATTGTTCTAACACCAAAATATTCATTTTTTCAGTGAAAAGCTACTAACGCCAAAAATAAATGATTTAGTACATAAAAAAAAATTATATTTTACTCTGATGGCCAATTGACTTCTAAATGTAGTTGTTTTAAGCAAAATTATTATAAAGCAAAAATTATTAGAAGTGCGACACACAAAAATAGAAGTTGACTCCATACACGCCCTTGTAGAAAGTAAACTGCTAAATAAAATAATTAATGTGCCAGAAGGTTATATTGATACATGCAAACAGCATGTATGATGTCACATATTTAGAATATTCCTTTTTCCAAAAATTTGACTAAATTTTTTGCAAAGGTATTTACCCTGGAAGAAAAATGGAGACTTTAAAGTAAATGATATTCGTGCTCTGTAGCATACTCCAACTGGAAATATATTCTATAAATTGAGATTCAGTGAATTTTGACCATCGACATATTTTGAAAGTACAGTGCAATCCGGTTATAATGGACTCAACGGGACCATGTCAAATTGTCCATTATAACCGAGTGTCCATCTAATCAGAATATAAAATTTTTAACTCAAAAAGTAAATTCAATGTGTTTTATTTATTAAATTAATAAAGTTTATGCATAAAAATACAAAATTAAGAAAATAATAAGTGTAATTAAGACTTTTGAAAAAAGTCAGTGATTATCTTTTGGGTGAATGCCTTATTGGCAAAATCTTTTTGTAGTGTGATTTCGACTTTATTGAGCAAATTGATTGCATCTGAACTATTCTCTTTTTGTTGAAAATATAGCTTCAGTTTCTTAAAACAATTCATAGCGTCTTCTATTTTTATTATAGTTTCGGGCTGTGCTAAATCTTCATCACCGGAGTCTTCTTCAAGCAGCTCGTGCAGAAAGTCTTGAATTAAGTCATTGTCTGAGTGTTCTTCTGTGGCTATAATATTCTCGTCAATCCTTGAATATTCATCAAACTTGCTTAAAACCATTACGTTATTTATTTCGACAAGTTTGCTTAAAGGTTCATCGTCCTCCGGGTCGAAATTTAATCCATTAGGAATGTCTTTTACCAGACCAGCATGTCGAAAACAGTTTCTTATGGTTTCCTTAGAGACACTTTCCCATGCAACACTTAACATATTGACAGCATCTAAAAGACTCACAGCTTTTGTCGGGTTTGCTTCTTCAGGAAGGTCCATAATTTTCATCAGAAGCTGCTTTCTATAAGATTGTTTCAAGCTGTTAATGACACCTTGATCCATAGGCTGAAGAACCGATGTAGTACACTGCACGAAATAAGTATAGCATACAACTTTTAAACTTTTCTAATAGAAACATAAAGCTTTATTTATTTTTTTGTTTTGATATAATAATAGAAGAAACAAAAACCTTTTAACTCAGCTAAAAGACTTAGACAAATAAGAACTATAAAATACAAAAACATAAAAATTCAATTTTTTTAGAACGAAAAAAATATAGCATACAAAACATAAAAAGGAAGAAAAATTACATTTGCTTTAAGAAAAAGGTGATCTTAATAATTTGTATGACCGCCTTTAGCTAAAGTTACGCTAATTATACGTCTGGGCATTGAATCAATCAATGACCGAAAGGTGAAAAGTGGAATTTTTTTCCATTCAGCCTGAATACATAGCTTAAGGTCCTTTAAGGTCTCAAATTGCCGGCCACTGGCGTAAACTCGTTGGGACAAAATTGACCAAATGTTCTCAATTGGATTTAAGTCTGGACTGATAGCCGGCCATTCCATTAGCGTTATGTTCCTTTCATTAAAAAACGTTTTTGTCGTCTTCGCATTATGAATGGCAGCGTTGTCTTGCTGGAAAATCCAGGAGTCATCACAAAACTTTTCCGAATAGTCGAATAAAACGTTGTCCAGGAGTTCAACATAAGCAGCCGCATTCATTTTATGGCTAATAAAACATATAGGAGAAGCTCCATTGTACCCGAAAGCAGCCCATACCATTAGTGATCCACCTTGGAAATTTCTCGTATGACGAGTTTCTCGTTCTCGTCGAATATCACGCCAATATTTTTGAAGGCCATCAGGACCATCTAAGTTAAACTTTTTTTCATCACTGAAGGTCACCGATTTCCATTCATCATCCCAGAATTTGTGTTTTTCAGCGTAATTCAACCGAGCGGTTTTATGCCTTGGAGGCAACCTGGGTAGGGGAATGCGTTTTTCGTATTTAAGGTAATCGTTGTCCTCCAAAATTTGTTGAACTCTTCTGGTGGATACTGGAAGGTTTAATTGCCGTTTAATATTTGACGGAGATATGCTTTTATTGACAGCTAAGCGCTTGATTTGCCGCTTCGTGCGCTCATCTATCTTTGGTGTACGACCGGCTCTCTTTCTCTGTCCATAATAGTCAGGATTCTTCAGGAAGCAAAATATAGTTTTCTTATCTCTGGCAACTATTTTTGCTATTTCCCTTATTGTTGTGCCACAATCGCGCAAAGTTTGGATCCTTACGCGCTCTTCAGTTGAAAGGTGGGTCCCGCGAGGCATATCTACACTAATAACCAATTTTTATGCACGAAATTAAACGAAAATTCGATTTAATTAATTAACAATTCGGCGTACCTGCACAGAAAAAATTACGTAATAAAATAACGGAATATAACAGCTCTATGCAATTTTTTTTCTTTTGTATGCTTTACTTATTTCGCACTGAACATATATTTTAAAACACTTAAACAAGGAACCACGCACAACACAGTTTTTTTTTTATATGGATCAATTAAAGCAAGACTTGTTAAATGTCTAGAATTATTAACCAAGTGGGAATTATAAGCCCCCTAGAAAAAACGCAATATAATGTCTTGTATGCTATACTTATTTCGTGCAGTGTATTAGGCGGAAGAAAATGTAGTAGTACAAAATTTTGCTTATTGCCAACTGATTGCCAACTTTGTTTTGAAAGCTTCGGTTTTAATGGACAAAATCCGATTTTATTGTCTATTATAACCGGAGTCCATTATAACCGAGTCTATTTTAACCGAGTTTTTTACATATGTTTGAACTGGGACTTGACAAAGAGGTACATAATAACAGAGTTTCCATCTTAAGCGAGTCCATTATAAATTACACTGTATACATAATCTAAGGAAGTACTGTACCTCGCGAAGTTATGAACCATGATGATGATTTAATGATTAAATACAGGAGGTGATGCAATGTTACAGAAGAATTATTTATACTCTAATGAAACAAAAAATATCATGTACATTTTAGATTTTAACATACCCATCCAACGTCATCATGCTGAAAAAGGAAGGAATGTACTTCACTTTATTTCACTATAAGTGTAATACATATATTCGCATACAAATGAGATGCTTCGGAGGTATAAACGCAAGCATATTTACCAACTAGCAAATAAAACAAAAGCAAACGATGAGGCAATTGTACGAATCGCCAAACAGCGAACGCATAAACGAATGTACGACCAGCGAACGGCAACCTACGAACGAACGAATGAGCATTACATTATACTTCTTATTGCTCTTATGCTTCTGCTGATGTTATTGCTACTGGCTGCTGCTAATTAGTATGACTTAATTAACGGTATGTATCACGGCGCCGCCCCACATATATATATATATATATATATATATATATATATATATATATATATATATATATATATATATATATATATATATATATATATATATATATATATATATATATATATATATATATAGTAGAGGAAAAAAGGAACATAATATACATTAACCAATTAGGTTCATCTAGTGTGTAACTTAGTTAGTTGTTCGTTCGTTGATTGATTCGTTGTTCATTCGTTCGTTCGCATTTAATTCATACTGTCATGGGTGGAGGGGGTGAATGAAAGTTCGCTTGCCAGAATGAGCCTGAGTGCTCTGTTCAAGTTTTGGTTTTGTGTCAGAACAGCCAATAATATAATTCAATTTATTGACGGTTTTTCTAGTTTCTAACTTTGTAGTTATGGCATTTTATGGGACCATTGAGTTTGTGAGCTAACACACATACATATGTATAAAGTGGTTAACGAATACAAGTCTTCCCAGCATCTTGTTCGTTATGCGAAACGTTGATTAAGTTATTCTCAGATAAATCAATGTAAAACAAAATAAAGCGTTCCGGGTTGAAAAAAATACTCACTACAGTATTTGAATATCAAATTTTATTATATGATACATATATTCAGCATTTTTAGGGAACTGAATATAGGACGATTTGAGACAATTTGAAATGGAAAAAACAAAAAATAATAAAACCTTTTTTTATAATACCTACATAAATAGCTAGTTCTGCCTTAACAAACAGTTGTCTAGAGTCGTTTCTTTTCATTCTAGAATAAATCTATGGTGGGGTTTAGCCACTGGCTGATTAGGGTGACAGACACCCGTGCTTTTAGCATTTCTCTAATTGTACTAGACTATTGTTGTTCTGCTCTTACGTCCTGATCATGTCTCCTGTTTTTAACAGTAAGATTCGAGAGTTCTCTTGGTAACACTTTCCTATGCCTTTCCAACAATTTGGTCACTTCGTAGATGGAATGACTGACTGTACAATTACCTATGGAATTTTTTTACACCATCCAATATTACAATAAACTCACTACGCGTGACACATTAGTTTCTTTCTGGCTTCTACAGGATTTTACTGTAGTATGCTTTTACTTTTTTTCCCCATCTATGATTTGATAGAGCACACCACTTATTTTATAGCCACTTGGATCTGTGTCCAATACAAACTTCTGAGCAAGTACTGGATACGCTAATACTGGTACTGAACATAGTATTTTTTTAGCTGTTCGAATGGTTTCTGCTGTTCCTCGCCCTGCACAAATGGTTTGTTCTGTCTGGTTAAGTCATGCAAACTGCTGGCAATGTTTGTAAATCCAGGATCGTATGTAGTAGGTATACAAGCCTAAGAAGTTTCTTAAATCGTAAAAATTCGTCGGAATAGGTCATTCTTGTACTACTGCTGCCTTCTAATAATTGGTATGTATCTCTTCCGTGGTTGATTTATGCCCTTAACTTCTCTCCTGAAAAGTGGGCATTTTTTCAGATTCTATTTTAGCCTTGCTGATTGCATACGCTCAAATACTATTGTCAACCTTTCCAGTTGGTCGTTAAAATCTTTTACCATCACGATAATGTCATCGAGGTGCACCAAGCTCGTTTTTCAGTGTAGTCCTCTGAGTACACGCTCCATCAAACGTTCGAAAACAGCTGGCGCATTGCGTACACCAAATGGAATCACTGTAAATTGCCATAGACTATCGCCAATACTGGTTTTCTCTTTGTCTTCCTTACTTGCCAGTAGCCACTTGGCAGATCAAGAGTTGAGAACCACTTCTTGGCAGTGGATAGCTGTCTTTTTTCGTGATATCATGTAGCTTTCTGTAATCCACACAGAATCGAGTACTTCCATCCTTCTTCTTTAGCAGCACAAATCGTGAACTCCATGGACTCGCTGATGGTTCAATAACACCTTGTTTCTGCATATCCGTCATCAGTTTAATGGTTTCCTCCCTTTTGCCCAATGGAACTCGTCGTAGTGTTTGACCTATTGGTCTAGAATTTCCGGTGTCAATGTGATACTTCATGATGATTTTTCATCTACCAGTTTTTCCATTTGAAGTACAATTCAATCTTTTCGAATTGTACTTCTCCAAAAGTTGTAAGGCTTCCCTTTTTGCTTTAGCAAAATTAATTTTGCTGTAGTAGCCTTCCACTTTTCATCGACGAACATCTTTCGCAATTTACTACGGCTGTAACTTCCTGGCAGTGATTCAGTATTCTCACTGGTACCATTCCATTCTCTTTAGAATCTACTAACGTTATTCCATGTATGATGTTTTTACTTGTTATTTCTTTATTCACTTCCACTACACACAACTTACCTTTTCCATCATCCACATTAATCTGTGCCAAAATTATCGTTTCTGATTTTGATGGAACCTCTTGGCGTTGATATGTCAGTATTTGTTTGATGTTTCCACTGCGTTTGTAACCGATGTTCAATGGTAACTCAAAATTTACATAGCATAGTATCGATTGATTTAAATCTAACGTAAATCCATTATTCACCATGAAATCAATCGATGATGTCAGCCACAATGAACTCATATTTCCACGTACAATTTCCAATAGGTACTCGTTCTTTATCTTACCTAGAATCCTTACTATCCTCACAAGTTGCATAATGTAATTTTATTACTAGTAAAGGCTCAAACCTCTTCACCAAATCACTCTTGATTATACTTAGAATGTGATGCATCAGTATCCAGGGTTAAGATGAACTGCATAGAATACAGTTCCATCAATAGTCAGGCTGCTTGGCTGTAGCTGTGAATGTGAACCCATTGTTGGAGTCAGTTCACGCCCCGCTGAACTGACGCTATTTAGTTGAACGATTGATTTGTGTCAGTGGAGGGATCGCTGTCCATCTTATTATCCTTCTTTTATCTTTTGGAAAATTCGATCTTGACCGCTTTCGTCGTAGACGGCAGTCACGAATAATGTGTCCTGGTTTGTCGGAAATGAAACACTTACCAGTAAATTTGTTTTCGCGTCGTCCTGTTGTTTTTGCTTCAGGTTGCACTACTGACTTGAATGTCTAACACACTACTTTAACCAGATCTGATGTTTCTACTTCTGTTTCTACTGATGTTTCGCGTTGTCGTTTTCGTGGCATTGGTATCACATTAAAATGGCGATTTCATACGTCAAAACACACTGACTGTTTCGTCATTTGTACTCTTTCGTGTACTCGGGCACGCTTATTCTCCGCCACGTATACCGTCTATGAATGCCTCCGTCTTTATTTTTTCAAGCGAAATTTTGATGGCTTTTAATACTCTGTTGCACTTAATTCCACTCGATGCAACTGAGTCTTATGTTCGTTTCCATATTTGCGGTGGAGTGTGTACGATCTTTTTCTAGAACCACCTGTAAGGCTTCTGACGCTTTGCTCTTGATTATAACTATTAAAGCAACATTCTTGTTACTATCATTGTTACTATCATTGATTCGTCGAAGCTGTTGTCTAGAACTGAAGCTTGCAGATGTTGAATGACATGGTTCTATCAAATGATGGTGGCTTTAGTTTGATTCTCTACCCACAGACGTGGATGATCCGTTGATGTTTAGTTTATTAAGTTCGCGCTATATTTTCTCAAACTTTTTCTCCAAGTCATCGAATCTATTTTGCTCTCTTCCTCAACGGGCACGACTGCATGTGTCTCGGATTCCTTAAAGAACTCATGTTCTTCTACATTAATACCCTTAGCCTCCATGGATTGCCTTATCCTCACCATAGTTCTGCATTTGCACCTGATGATAGATTCAGCTCTGACAATTGCTTTTTCAGTTGGTCCACTTTCAGTTGGTTAATTTTCACCATCTTGACGGTAGATGTTTGTTCTTTTTCTTTCTTGTTGGATTGTTCTGAATTTCATATATTCCTGTTAGTTAAAGTGTGTTTCGATACTTCACTTTATCGCGTGCACTAACCATTGTTTGCGATGTTCGCAGTTAGTGATGATTCAACATTGATACTGGCTACGCTATATTAACAAACAAGTTCTAAACGATGCAGAAAATTCTGTTCCACAAATATTCAAGAGTTTAATATCTAGCTATCTTTCTTGAATTTCAACAACCATAACGTGTAATTTAAGCATACAGTTGCAGTCACGTCATAGGCACATGTTGTTGTTTTCAATCCAAGATACATTTTGAAAGATCGAATGAGAGAATAAAATCTCGTAGAGTATCACGATATGAATTTACTTCAAAGGATTATTCACACAACCAAAATACTATTACTAGCTAAATTTGTAGTAAAATTACTATTTACCTACTTTCCTATGTAGCCATTACAACCGAAAAACGATTTAGG
Source organism: Megamerina dolium (assembly GCA_963854835.1). Lineage (NCBI taxonomy): Eukaryota > Metazoa > Arthropoda > Insecta > Diptera > Megamerinidae > Megamerina > Megamerina dolium. Next base: position 51,221,307 of record OY978530.1, read on the forward strand.
CCGAATCCAGCATACTGCGTTAGCATTCTGAGTCTCAACGCCGAAGGCTAGGTATGCCTTTTCTTCGTCGTCCACCAGCGGGTTCCGAATATAACATCTTCTTAGTTGCATCATGTTTTTTTTATTCGCTCGACATGACGTAAACAGCTCTTTGATATGTCGCTGTCGGTATACAGCTCGTACAGCTTATTCGACTTTTGCCATCACCACAAATAGGTCCAAAGATCTTGCGTAAAACTTTTCTCTCGAAAAAACCGTGCATTCTCTCAGCTGAGGTGGCAATTGTCTAAGCTTCGGCAGGATATGTAAGGAAAGTCATGCTGAGAGAGTTACTGGTGTTAATGCTGGTTCCAAGATAAACAAAGTCTTTCACTACTTCAAGACAAACAAAACAACTCTAACATTTCCTCCATAATGATATTGAAGAAGACTCACGATAACGAATCACCTTGCCTTGCCTGAGGTCTTTCCAAATTTTCGCTACGCAACGGGAGTTACACAGTGTCGTTCTGTAAAGTCGAATGAGCTTTGCAGGAATAACGAACTCAGACATTGTTGTGTCGAGGTAGTCCCTTGTCGAAAGCAGCTTTATTTGTCGATCTGTTTTTCTTGGGTCTTCTCCAGAATTTGGGACAGTGTGAAATTGTGGTCGATGGTAGATTTGCCAGGTCTGAAGCCACGCACCAATCAGGTTGTTGAGCATGGGCTTCAATCTTTCACACAATACGCACGAAAATGCCTTGTATGCGATGCTCAGGAGACTTATTCCACGGTAGTTGGCCCAAATTGTAGCGTCTCCTTTTTATGTACGGGACAGAGAATACTGAGCCTCCAATCATCAGGCATGCTTTCATCCGACCATATTCCCCTTATGAGTTGGTGCATGCAGACGAGCAGCTCATTGTCTCCGGTCTTAAACAACTCTGCAGGCAACTTAGCATCTGCAGCTTTGTGTTTTTTCAGCCTTAAAATGGCTGTTTCAACCTCGTCATAGTCGGGTGATGAAACATCAATACCATCAACTGAATTGGGGTTATCGGGCAATCTCCTCCACTGACGGAATTGTTCGAGGCGTCGCTATTCAATAACGTGGAGAAGTATTCCCTCTGTAAGCTTAGTATACTCTGTACATCTGAAACCAGATTCCCGTTTTCATCACGACAGAAAGACGCACCGGGGCTTAGACCGCCACTCAGGCGCCTGATCTTCTCAAAGAATTTTCTAGTCTCATTCCTGTCTCTGCACATCTCGATCTCCGTATATTCGCGTATTTCTAGCTCTCTCACGCTTGAAAGTACGTCTCTGCTCACTCCTCTTCTCTCTGTACCGCTCCTTAACAGCTCGCGTGGCACCTTCACGCAAGGGTTTTTCCGTAGGCGGTGTCTTTCTCAGCGGTAGCGTCGCGACACTCCTGATCATATCACTAATTCCTCAGAGGTCGGTATAAACCGATTATCTCCTCGGCAGCAGTAGTCATGGGGTGTGATATGTGTGCCCACTGTGAGCATGTATATCAAGAGGGAGGGTGTTCTACATCAGCTTATCCGATAATCGAGTGGTTAAAGCATATACTATCTCTGGTGATCGCACCTTATTGATGTCAAGGTTTCTTTGTGTGGGACTTCTTTTGTTCTTTGCGAAACATGAACGTGTTCGCACCTTAACTTCAACAAGGTAATGATCCGAGTGGATGTTGGTAATCCGGATCGATTTCACGTCCGTCACACTGGAAGCATGCTCTCTGTCAATCACCACATGATCAATTTGGTTTCTTTTACGTTGATCTGGAGACAGCCATGTCGCTTTGTGGATGTCGAGATGATGAAATCTAGTACTACTAATTACCATGTTTCGTGCTGCGGCGAAATCGATCAGCCTTATTCCGATATCGGAGGCGTTCTGGTGGAGGCTGAATTTTCAGACAATTGGGCCTAAGGTACCTTTCTTTCTCTCCCTGGCATGTTAGTCGCCAAGCACGATTTTGATATCTAGGCGCTGAAAGAAGTTCTCTTTGGTCGCATCGTCCTTCCCATCCATCGGAGCCTGGGTAAATATTAGGCTGATGTTGAAAAATTTTGCCTTAATGCGGATTGTTGCCAGATGCTCATTCACAGATATGAACCGTGAGAGAAGATGTCGTAGTCTCTTACTGACAACAAATCCACATCAGATTTTGTGCCTCTCCGCATGGCAATTTTAACATATATATTGTAATATATATGTCCCATCCATCGCATTTCCTGAAGTGCGGTGATTTCAGCCTTGTATTTTTCGAGGACATCATCCAGCTGGATAGAGGCACCTTCCCTATAAAGGGACCGGACGATGAGTAAATCATTGTTCTTATTTCGTTTGCTGGGATAATCAACAAAAGGTATCCGAGGCATACCCAAGTTATTCATTGGGTGAGAGTTTTTATGTGGTGAGTCCCAAGCCCAACGGACAAACTCTAACCGAAGAGGTTTCGCCACTCACTTCAGACACACAGAACAAACTACATGAGTTCACCTACAATGAGTTCACCTACCATGAGTTCAACAATGATTGCGCTAGCCCCACCAGGTTGAGGCAGTTAGACACATTACATTGCGAAAACTCAACCAGATCACCATCAACTGTAAAATTGTTGCTGTTTCATTTTTGCTAAACATAAAACATACATATTGAGAAAAAATAGGTCTGAATCATTTGACCGTCTGCATAACATCGATTCTACATCCTTATAATGCAATTTTTTGTATTTCACTTGTATTTTATACTGAAATTATAGTCCAAGTGTATAATGTGATAGTTAATAGTGTATGTACGTGTGTGCGATTTTGCCTGTGAAGTTATATGAGAGACAATTACAGGAAAAATAGTACACAGTTCAGGTAATAAGATGGAAAATTACATTGAAAAGATATGAAATATTATGCTTCTACTCATATATTATTATTATTTTTTGTTTCTAATATTAAAAAGAAAAAAGTAAAAATTAAAAAGGTAAGAAGTGAAGGAATAATTTTAATAAAATACAGAAAGTTGATAAAAAAGGAATAAAATACTGTAGATGATGAGTGTGATGACGAAAGTGAAGGAAGATTTTTTATCATCACCAATGATCCTCCCAGCATATCGGTGGTTGCATTTTTTGTGACCACTTGGACCATGATGTTTGTTCGAGGACTAAATTCTTTTCGCTCAAGCTCCTTGGAAAGCGAATATAAGATATTACACAGTGCCTATTTTTTTTGCAAGACGGATGAAAAGTATGATATATTTGCATCATACCACTAACCTCAGCAGCTTTATTAGTTTCTGCTCTTCGAGCAAGTGCAGCTGAATTGTCAAGTCGAATAAAGCGATCTTAATGATAGATGAGCCTGTCAATTTAACTTGCCTTGATGACTCCAGAGGGAAGTGGAAAAGCGGGCACAGTGCTAATTAGATCAGCCTCAAAGCTTTGCGTTGCTAGTACGTCATAGGTTTCCTTAACTGAGACACTAATGTGTCCTGGAAACCACACAAACGTTAGACTATTATATCTTTCGTTGTCTAGACTTGCAGAACCCAAAAATGCTGAATATTGTATATAGCCTTTTGTATCGCATACAAATTTGCCTAAAGAACAGTTACCATGTAACCCAAGCGCAAAAAACGTCTGCGTTCCGCCCGCTTCCTTAAAAACCCCAGAACCACAATCATGTTCGATTCTGAAACCATTCGGGAAAAATGGAAACAGAGTTTACCGAGCTGAGCCGTAGGAGAAATCCAAGGGCTGGCCTTCGCCATCAGTATGCAATGCTTTTCTAGTACGTTCTTGGGCGGCATAGAGTCATAGGGCATAGACGGAATTGAAAAATTTAGCACACACAGGCACAGCAGGCTTAACATTTCAATTTTCCTCTCCCTGAAAAAACCATCAAGTTGTTGAGCGAATCCAACTTCTCGTTTTTATGTTTTTCCAAGATTTTCACCAATTTTTCTGTGTCGTTCAGTAATTTTATTCCTCCACAGAACTCAATAAAAAAAACTCAAACCTCGAATCACCTTTGCATAGGTCTTTTGCGCTGAGCAGTATAATTTTCAATCCTTTTCGAGTTTTGACTTGAGGACCCGGTTTAAGAGCTTCCCCATGCCTCAACATCGCGATATCTCAGTTCCACCAAGGACAGTGTGAATTAACCACCACTTCGGTGCATAGCTAATTGTGAAGTTTAGTGGCACCACATACATAATGCGAACGTGGCAATGCCGCTACTTTCAACCACCACAATTCTCCTTCACCCTTCTAGCGACGCTCTAACGAGTGCGCTCTCCATAAGCTTAGTGACTTCCTTCACTACCACCGACCTAGGCCTTATGGAGGACGTACTCGCAGGTGTACAGACAGTTCCACTCGGGATATAGTCATTCATTGGCAAAGCAAACCGCGTAGTTTTATCCCTGCTCACCCTGCTGGTTGATATTGGGCGACCGATCGGTCACCAAGATAACCTGCCGCCTTGTACCTTCTGGCACCATGTTTTCTTTTCTGGAAGAGCAGATAGGATGCGCTCCTAGTGGTTAAGGCAGGAGATTTCAGTCATTGCTGTGGCTCCAAAATCCTCACCCCTGCTTCCAAAGCTGGTGGATTTTCATTTACGTGAAGTAATCATAGCTACTGCTTTTTAGATCGCCTATTACAAATGTTTCGATATAGCCGAATAACTGTAAATATATTGTACCAGGTGTACAAGCTTTAATCCGCTGTTTTTCGGTAAAAAAAAAACATTTTTTTCATAGAAAGCCAAAAATTAATTTATTCAAAGTATTTGCCCTCACTAGATATATATTTTTCCCATCTCGCGGGCAATTTGTGTATACTATGCCAAAAGAATTCCTCATTTTTCTAGGCAAACCACTCGTCAAGCCATTTTCGACATGATGAGCTTCCTGTCCCTGTATTACCACTGCGAGGTCCTAGTTTACGTTCTGGAGCCACCACGTGCATTTAAATATCATATATAGGCAATAAATAAGAAGCAGCCCCGAGTCCAATATTAATGTCGCAAAAGCAATTGAATGCCAAACGATTTCCCTTGTGTTAGAGCGAGATAGAAGGAAAAGCTTTTATATCAGCGAGAAATGAAATATGACGCCAACATAGAATCGTTTCTCTGTTACAAGCAGCGTGACAGCTTCATTTTGTATTTTGTATGAGTGTGAGATTACGTCGTGCGCCAGTTGTGTGTGCGCTATAAATTTACAGGTTTTCGCAATTGCTGAGATATATTTCTGTCATATTTTTCAGTCAATTAAACAAGCGTATTAATTTATTGTATAGTTTTGGAAGGCTTAATGACTGAAATGAATATACAATACACTAAAGGTTAAAGAAAGTAGAATATTTTGGAAATTCAGTCATATATATATATATATATATATATATATATATATATATATATATATATATATATATATATATATATATATATATATATATATATATATATATATATATATATATATATATATATATATATATATATATATATATATATATATATATATATATATATATATATATATATATATATATATATATCGTAGCCGTATGGGTGCCGTAGCTTAGTGGTTAGTGTGTTCGCCTTCTGATCTGTAGGTCGTGGTTCAATCCCCGGCTGATGCATAACAAATTTAATATCGATAAGATTTTTCTTTCGAACGGTACCCACCTGTCGGCAAGCAATTGGCAATTTTTCCGACAGTAACAACTTGCCATGAAAAAGCTTCTTAAAGAACTCTGCGACAAAACTCAGAAAAAGTGATGTCACAAGTGTTCTGCCGTTCGGAACCGGCTAAAATAAGTAGGTCCCTTCTAATATTGTCCAAAATTTAAGACGCACAACAGTAATGGAAGAGAAGCTCGGCCAATGAGCCCTTTGGGGCTTTAAGTGCCACATATTTATTATTATTTATATATATATATATATATATATATATATATATATATATATATATATATATATATATATATATATATATATATATATTTATATAAACCATATGTTTATATAAATATGCACATGCACATGTGCTATGCACATGCTAAGCTTATGAATGCGTTCACTAATTGTATATTAAATATTTACCGTTTTGTTTTAACTTTGTCAACGTCTCTTGTTCCTCTCATTCTCGCTTACACTCTTATTTTTGCCCTCTCTCTCACATACTCTTGCTGTTGCTGTATCTAGACTTAGACTGTTTATGTATGTATTTATATACGCGTATGGCTCTGTGTCATACTACACTAGTAAACCAATAAAAACGAGCTTCCTTGGTCACTTCGCTTTACCCCTCAACCTAAAACTCCTCCTCATTGTTTATTTTTAGTAGCTGGTTGTTCGGCTAATTAATTTCGGCACATTGAACTGACAATACAGATGCTCACTAATGACGGCTAGCCACCATTCAACCCCACCATCATAAATCACTGAACGACACTTATCATTAACATGATTATGATCATAATCTGGAGAGACTGGAGTGGAGTGACGTCGACCAATACACGAATTGTATGAAATTCATGTGCATTTGTATGACTAGCTCAGAATAAGAATATAAAGGAACAGTGTACGTATATATGTGGTGTACATAGAAACATCGTCTGTTCTACTCTTGTTTCTATTTTAGGCGAGACATATGTATATATGCTTTTAACCGTGTGTGGTTGTGTCGTGTAAGTGTTAAAAGTGGGTGTGTCAAACGAATAACTAGTGAGAACAACAACAACAATGAATCTGCATCATTTGATGAGCATAACAACAACAAACATTTTTGTTATAATAATTTTAACAGAATATAAGAGAATTATACATCGCAATGTCAATGTGTACAACATTATGTAGAAAAATTATTGCTTCGTTTAAGTCGAGTGCCCATGTACAAGTAAGTATTCATAACCCGATTCGTCGACCAAATGTCGAATTAACTGGGCAATGAAAAATATCGACATCTTTTTGAACCGGCATGAACAAAGGAAAGAGGGTACTCAAGTTTCAAACTGCACCCTTTCTTCCTGGTCTCTTGACTAATACAAATTTTTATTTGTAGAGTAAATGCAAAATTTACATTGGAGATGAATATTACATATGTATATACATGAGAGTATATTTTAAAAGTAGCAAAAAAACTTGTACATTAATATACGAGTACTACGTACCGTATGCGCATATTTGTCTATTTGGATGTACTTTATGTAATACCCGTCTACATACATTGTGGGTGCTTATTTAGTGTTTAGTAATTTAATAATAATTGCAAAACTTATTTTGTACAACTATTATTATTATTAGAGGGTTGTATTGCACTGCGACCCTATGAATACTACGCACCCCATCATGCACTTGAGTATTTCTCTAAGTCCAGCATACATAAGGAAGTTTAGTATAGATCCTACCCTAATGGACTTCAGCAGATTTTTCTGTATTATAAATTTCCGGAAGTTTTTCTTTCTTGTGCGCATAAGTGTGGGGCACCTTCCCAACACATGTTTTGCAGTTTCATTCTCCTTCCTGCAATATCGCAGGTTTCATCTGAGAAGATTCCCAGTTTCGTTAGGTGATAATTCAACCTACAGTGTCCTGTCATTAATCCCGTGATGGTTTTTATATTACTCTTGTTTAAACTGATTCATTCCTCAAGTCGTTTTAGGTTTTAGGTCCGTAAAAGTGTCTTCGATTGGCACAACCCTAGTAGGTCCTGTCATTAATCCCGTGATGATTTTTATATTACTCTTGTTTAAACTGATTCATTCCTCAAGTCGTTTTAGGTTCTAGGTCCGTAAAAGTGTCTTCGATTGGCACAACCCTAGTAGGTTTTCCCAGTATGAATGTCTTTCTGATTCTTTGCGCCTTTTAATGAGTATGGATAAAGCTCCTTTGCCCAGATCAAAAAAGCATTCTGGGCCTACAAAGGGTGTTGCTGCTCCCTTCCTCGCAAACCTATCCGCTAGCTCATTGCCTCCAACTCCAATATGTCCTGGAACTCAAAGGACCCATAATTGGTTACTTTCACCAAGTTTATTCAGCTTGTCAAGACATTCCCATTTCTTGCGGTTCATTCATCTGCCTGGTCTGTTATTAACAGCAGTCATTCACATGATAGCCCTCTTTGCTTGGGACTAGATTTGTACAACTATATACAGCAACCATATACTACTATATATTATATACTACAGCATACTATATGCTACAACTATATACAGCAACAATTTATTTAATCAACTCTATTTACAATCAACTATTTACAATATCACTTTAATGTACTTCCAACTTTTTGACTCTGATACTGTACCAATGTTTGCGAGATCACTTTCGGGATTTGATTGATTTCATTTGTCAACAACTGGCCCTATTTATACTCTGTGGCAACCTTCCAGAATCTTCCTTTATCGAGATTCTGCTTCTTCTTTTTCGTTGACTTGTTCTTGTTATCGTCTATTTTGTTTTTTTTTTACATTCGTTTCGATACTGCCAATATTCGTGTCACGCACAATAGTGTCATTCACAATAGTGAGGAGTAACCAACCATCGATACTCGCTACACTGCCCTCCTCTTAACATTGTTCGTCTCGAACAAGTTTTTATACTTTCCCCCGATATGGCGCAAGTCGCTCCAAGTGCACCACTTTAAACTTTGCTCTTTTATTCCAGGCACATTGATTACGATACACTACGTAATTTATCATTGCTATAATCTCATATGGTCTTTCCCAAAGGCCTGTCTCCTAGCCCTTTCTTTCGCTGTGGATTATGAAGCATTACAAGCTCTCTCCTTCATGGATCTCTTTTGAATTTGCTTTCAAGTCTCTTTCAATTTGCTCTCTGATGAACTGATGTACTTCATCCAACTGTTCCCGCTTTTCGCTAGTATAGTTACCTTCGGTTGATCTCGTTGCTGTTGCGACTCCAAATTTTAAATCAGCTGGCACTCTCCACTCGTTTCCAAAAATTTCCATTACTGGTGTAGTAGCCATCGTATCGTATTGTGCGCATTGATATGCCATGAGGAGCATTGGTATATGTACATCCCAGCCTCTTTGGTATTTATCAACGATTTTTCTTAAATATTCCTCCAAGGTATTTTTAAATCGTTTTACCATGCCATCAGATTGTGAATGCAAAGGTGTTGTACGAGTTTTGTATATACCCAACATACGGACATCTTTTGGAATACAACTGATTCCAAATTTCGACCTTGGTCTGAGTGTGACTCCATCGGTACATCAAAACGAGTACGCCATTGGTTGCCGAATACATCCGCAACTGTACTAGCTTCTTGATTTGGAAGTAATCTATAACCACCAGAACATACTTGTTCAATGCGTTGCTTGTTAGAAATGGTCCAGCTATGTCCATAGCAATGCGCTCAAATGGAGCACCCACGGTGTATTGGTGCATCTTACCTCTACTTTTTTAGTTGGACCTTTGGCTATTGCATATTGCTTGCACTTCCGAATCCAATCAGCGACATAGTCGTGGCATTCAACCCAATAAAATCATTCTCAACGGTTTTGGTGATTTCCAAATGCCCTCCACTGTAAGCATTATGATACTCAGCTATCACTACGTTTATTCTTGCCTTGGGCAACACTAGAATATCATTTGAGATTTTTCCATCTTCACTTTCCCATGCTCGGAATAAACATCCATCTCGTAAGTGCAGGCTTTGCCACTGCGCCCAGTGTGTCTTTGGTATTAGACTTTCATTAGTAATTTCTTGCAAATCTGGACGAACGCCCTGCTCCTTATATTCCATAATCTTTACGAGATTATGAGTCATTCCGCTTACCTTCTTGGAATCGTTCGGTTGCCCATGAGTCTTCCGGCAAGACATTTTTAAGTCTTATGTTGACAATGTGTTTCTGGCTTCTTACCCGAGAACAATGCTTACTATCCACGCTGCCAATACGACGAGATGGAATATCTGCTTTACTACGGTGACTAACATCATGATCTACCTTTCGTTGACTTGGTGCATTCGATCGTTGTAGTTTACGTCATAGACGGCAATTACGCGCCATGTGCCCTCTTTGGTAGCATATGAAGCACTTACCGGCAAATTTATTTTTGCGTTAATTCATTGTTCTTCCTTTGGACTTCATAGAGCAATCATAGCAATCACGCGCAAATGCCCTCGTTTGTCGCAAATGAAGCACTTACCAGTATATATATATATATATATATATATATATATATATATATATATATATATATATATATATATATATATTTATATATATATATATATATATATATATATATATATATATATATATATATATATATTTATATATATAAGGGGTTATCCATTTCGCGGTTTCAAAAGTATAGGGCTAGAATTCGATATCTGTCAAACTGAGTTGTTAAAACAATTTCTTTCTTTTTCAGTTCAAAGTCTGACATTTGCGAAAATGGATCGCTTTACTATCGCACAACGCATTAAAATTGTAAAAACCTACTACAAGAATGGTGATTCTGCCACAGCCACATATCGTGCTTTAAGAGGAGATTATGGTTTACATAATCGTCCAACTACGCAAGCAATTGGCAAAATTGTGAAGAAATATGAAGAGACTGGATCGGTTACAGATATTGTAAGGCCTGTGCATCATCGTTTCGCTCGTACCACCGAAAATATCGCTGCTGTAAGTGAAAGTGTTGCCGAAGACCCGAATGTGTCGATTCCTCGTCGTTCTCAGGAATTAGGACTGTCTTACGGCACATTATGGCGTATTTTGCATTTGGATCTACATCTACATCCATATAAAATCCAGCTCACACAACAACTGAAGCCAGCTGACCATTCACAACGTCGTAGATACGTCGAATGGGTGCTTGAACAACAGGCGGTGGATGGCGATTTTTCGAACAAAATTTTCTTCAGCGACGAAGCACATTTCTCACTTGGTGGGTATGTTAACAAACAAAATTGTCGTATTTGGGGTTCTGAGGATCCTCAAGTAATTGAAGAGAGGCCACTACATCCACAAAAAGTCACTGCTGCGCTGGTGCGCTCTTTGGTCCGGAGGTGTGATTGGACCTTACTTCTTCGAAAACGACGATGGAACGACTGTCATCGTCAATTCGGAGCGTTATGGTCATATAATAACCGACTTTTTTTTGCCTGATATTGAAGAATACTACTTAGAGAATATGTGGTTTAAACAAGACGGTGCCACATGCCACACAACTCGAGCGAATATAGCTTTATTGCAAGAGAAATTTTCTGGCCGCGTAATTTCTCGTCGTGGCGAGAAATTACTCGGGGCTACGCGAAAAACCGTGTTTATGCAGATAAACCTCTTGAGCACCGAAAAACCAACATTCGTCACGTTATGGCTGAGATACCGCCCAATATGTGTCAAAAAGTGGTCGAAAATTACCTCAAAAGAATCGATGCTTGCAACAATTCGCGTGGTGGTCATTTAAATGATGTAGTATTTCACACATAATGTCAACGTTCAAGCTTTATAATAAAAAAGAAATATCATGATAAAAAATATTTTATATGTGTTTTATTTACATTTATACATTTACTTTTGAAACCGCAAAATGGATAACCCTTTATATATATATATATATATATATATATATATATATATATATATATGTACAAATATATATATATATATATATATATATATATATATATATATATATATATATATATATATATATATATATATATATATATATATATAACTATCACTCATCACTATTGTGAATGACACTATTGTGAGTTACACGAATATTGGCAGCATCGAAATAGGCGATAACCAAAACAAGCCAGCGGGAAAGAAAGAAAAGAATCTCGACTACGATAAAGGAAGATTGTGGAGTGTTGCCACAGAGTATAAATAGAGCCAGTTGTTGACAAATGAAATCAATCAAATTCCGAAAGTGATCGCGCAATAATTGGTACAGTATCAGAGGAAAAGCTTGCGAGTACATTGAAGTGTTATTGGAAATAGTTGATTGTAAATAGAGTTGATTAAATAAATTGTTGCTGTATATAGTCGTACAAAATAAGTTTAGGAATTATTATTAACAGAATCCAGTGATCGAACAAGGTTGATTCAAATAGAAGTAAACATTCAGAAAATAAAAACGTAGCAATTGGTGTCAGACGTGGTATTCTATTAAGATGGTGAAAATTGACCAACCAAAAGTGGACCATCTTAAAAAGCTGTTGTCAGAGATGAATCTATAGTCATCAGGTGTAAAAGCGGATTAATGTATAAAAACATGAGTTCTTTGAGGAAGCCGATATACATGCAGTCGTGTACGCTGAGGAAGAGAGCACGATAGATTCGAGTTATCAACTCATAAATTTCAGCGGGGCGTGAACTAACTTCAACAGTGGGTTGCCCTATCATTCACATTCCATATCTACAGCGTGTACCAAGCAGCTTGACAATATGGAAAACCTGACAATATGGAGTTCGTGTTAACCCTGAATACTGGTGCATCACATTCTATAATCAATTATATTATTTTTACTAGTAATAAAATTGCGTACAGCAACGGGTGAGGATGCACAAATTCTTGATAAGATAAAGAAACGAGTATCTATTGGAAATTGCACGTGGAAACATGATTTCATTGTGGTCGACATCATCGATGACCAAATAATTGGTGTTGATTTTATGATTGACAATGGACTTACGTTAAATTTAAACCAATGGATACTACGCTATGCAAATGAACCGAAATGTTCAATTATTGACTTAGAAGATAAGGAACGCGAAAGTCGTCAAAAAAAAAAAATATACTGATGAATATCTTCAAGCATTACTCGACAAATATTAATGTTAAAAACAATCAGAATTAGCAGCAGCATTAAATCTTACCCCTGCATCAACATCAAAAATAAATAAACGCACTCGAATTATACGATTTATACGTTATTCTCATTGTAACTTATAAAAAATATGCAAAGGTAATAATAATCTACACTATATCTGTAAGTTTAAATGTAAATATCAATATGATTTACGAAATGAAATGGAAAAATACAATGGCACAGAATGGAAAGATGTTTTTGAAACACACTTAAGGAGGGAAAAATATCGGTTGGCTGTTGCACAAGAGGTGAAACCCAAAGCATTAAAAGGAATTTATGCGGAGAATTGGGTAGCCACATGATAGGTGTGAAATAGGCTAAGGCAATATTTAGTACAAAGTATTGATAATTATAATAATTCAGGTAAGTATAATGGTAAGTGTGTAGTATTAGAAGTAAGTATAATAATAATATTTCACATATTGTATATATTCTATATATTCTATATTTCAGAGACCCATCATATGACTTGTCTAAAGGGATTTAGACAATAGAAAAATCATTAAATATGGTGGCACGAATTAACAGAAAGACATATGGAAAACCGTAAAACCATCTGTGAAACACTTCTTCCAGGACAAAGAATAAAAGGATTGTTACATCGAATTGTCACTTGAGATTAAAAATTGATATATTACGAGAATTATAAAAGTAAGAAAGTCTAGGCAAAGCCTGGTGAAGAAGGCTCATCAGAACAGTATTTGGAAGCATTATACTATCCGCCATAATAGCTCTATTTGTTCCGGTCAATGGAGTTAGCTCTTTCAAGAAAACGCTGGGATTTCTATGTGAGTATCAAAATTTGAATTTATAAGTGGATCGCATCGAAAAAGAATCGCTCCTTTAGATATGAAATCTGCAAATTGCCTGAAAAATGGGCAAGAATCATAGCTTCTGATGGAGAATATTTACTTACTTATGTGGGCATTACAACCGAAAGTGTGCGAATCCAGTATACTTCTCCAACCAATTTTTTCCTTCACTAGCTGGTGTCAGTTAGAAATTCCAAGCGCTATCAAGTTCTCCAGTAATTTGTCTTTGTTAAGGATAGACTTCAACCTTTCACACAATACCCTCGATAGAACCTTGTGTGCGATGCGGAGAAGACTTATTCTACTGTAGTTGGTGCAAATTGTGGGGTCCCCTTTCTTATGTATGGGGCACTGAGACTTCATCGCATCGCCATTCGAAAACGTGGAGAAGTATTCCCTCCATAAGCTTAGTATACTCTGAACATCTGAAACCAGATTCCCATTGTTGTGACGACGGAAAGAGGGTCCGGGGTTTAAACCGCCGCTCAGGCGCCTGATCTTCTCAAAGAATTTTCTGGTCTCATTCCTGTCTCTGCACATCTCGATCTCCGTATATTCGCGTATTTCTAGCTCTCTCACGCTTGAAAGTACGTCTCTGCTCACTCCTCTTCTCTCTGTACCCCTACTTAACAGCTCGCGTGGCACCTGCACGCAGGGTTTTTCCGTAGGCGGTGTCTTTCTCAGCGGTAGCGTCGCGGCACTCCTAATCATATCACTAATTCCTCAGAGGTCGGTAGAAACCGATTATCTCCTCGGCAGCAGTAGTCATGGGGTGTGATATGTGTGTCCACTGTGAGCATGTATATCAGGAGGGAGAGTGTTCTACATCAGCATATCCGATAATCGAGTGGTTAAAGCATATACTATCTCTGGTGATCGCACCTTATTGATGTCAAGGTTTCTTTGTGTGGGACTTCTTTTGTTCTTTGCGAAACATGAACGTGTTCGCACCTTAACTTTAACAAGGTAATGATCCGAGTGGATGTTGGTAATCCGAATCGATTTCACGTCCGTCACACTGGAAGCATGCTCTCTGTCAATCACCACATGATCAATTTGGTTTCTTTTACGTTGATCTGGAGACAGCCATGTCGCTTTGTGGATGTCGAGATGATGAAATCTAGTACTACTAATTACCATGTTTCGTGCTGCGGCGAAATCGATCAGCCTCATTCCGATATCGGAGGCGTTCTGGTGGAGGCTGAATTTTCAGACAATTGGGCCTAAGGTACCTCTCTTGCTCTCCCTGCCATGTTAGTCGCCAAGCACGATTTTGATATCGTGGCGGGGGCAGCAGTCAACTATTTCTTCGAGGCGCTGAAAGAAGTTCTCTTTGGTCGCATCGTCCTTCCCATCCATCGGAGCCTGGGTAAATATTAGGCTGATGTTGAAAAATTTTGCCTTAATGCGGATTGTTGCCAGATGCTTATTCACAGGTGTGAACCATGAGACAAGATGTCGTAGTCTCTTACTGACAACAAATCCACATCCGAGTTTGTGCCTCTCTGCATTTCAACTGTAATATATTTAACAGGATGCTCTTTTAGAGCAACCTTGTTACGTCCATCGCATTTCCTGAAGTGCGGTGATGTCAGCCTTGTATTTTTCGAGGACATCAACCAGCTGGATAGAAACACCATGGTTATAGAGGGACCGGACATTCCAGGTGCATATCCGTAAATCGTGGTCCTTATTTCGTTTGCGGGGTCGTCAACAAAAGCGGTAATCCTAATCCGAGGCATGTTTTTATGTTGTGGGTCTTAAATCAACTCACAACTTCTAACCGAGGTGGTTTTTGTCACTCACTTTAGTCGCCTCCCAGCGGGTGCCAGGGAGACGTTGCCTGGTGTTCGCCTCGTGGAGGACCCTCATTAAAAAAATGAAGGTGACACATGAATGTGCTACATGATGACAGTTAGGTAACTTGCGATGAGTTCAATAATTATTGCTTTAGTTCCACCCGGTTGAGATAGTAGACACGTTACCAGTAGATTGGTGTCATACAAGGAGAAAATGCTGGGAAGTTTATCCAAAAAACGAGATTATTGCTTATTGCAAAATATGGAACACAGAGTAATATTTGAAACAGGAAGTTAAGAAACTTAACACTGTGATTTATGGGATTCTGGGTTTTAATGAGAGTAAATGTATGTTAAGGAACATTTTGTTCGAAAAATCGCCGTCCACCGCCTGTTGTTCAAGCACCCATTCGACGTATCTACGACGTTGTGAATGGTCAGCTGGCTTCAGTTGTTGTGTGAGCTGGATTTTATATGGATGTAGGTGTAGATCCAAATGCAAAATACGCCATAATGTGCCGTAAGACAGTCCTAATTCCTGAGAACGACGAGGAATCGACACATTCGGGTCTTCGGCAACACCTTCACTTACAGCAGCGATATTTTCGGTGGTACGAGCGAAACGATGATGCACAGGCCTTACAATATCTGTAACCGATCCAGTCTCTTCATATTTCTTCACAATTTTGCCAATTGCTTGCGTAGTTGGACGATTATGTAAACCATAATCTCCTCTTAAAGCACGATATGTGGTTGTGGCAGAATCACCATTTTTGTAGTAGGTTTTTACAATTTTAATGCATTGTGCGATAGTTAAGCGATCCATTTTCCCAAATGTCAGACTTTGAACTGAAAAAGAAAGAAATTGTTTTAACAACTCAGTTTGATAGATGTCGAATTCTAGCCCTATACTTTTGAAACCGCGAAATGGATAACCCTTTACATACCACC
Source organism: Megamerina dolium (assembly GCA_963854835.1). NCBI lineage: Eukaryota > Metazoa > Arthropoda > Insecta > Diptera > Megamerinidae > Megamerina > Megamerina dolium. The sequence continues at coordinate 51,237,739 of OY978530.1, forward strand.
TCTTGAATATCCCGTATTATAAAGTCACATATAAATTTAATCACTGGTTGCGTTCCGATCACAGTTGCTTTGAGAATATCAAGTACCAAACATTATCTTGATAATTTTTAATTTTTAACACACTCCCTCCCACCTTTTCACAGCCTCTGCACGCATTATACAAGTCTCAAAACTTGAAACCACTTCTTTTTATAGAATAAATCTCGGTATATCTAATTTATTTTACTGATAAGTCACTATGCAAAACAATTTTGTATGAAGATTCACTATTTTTTTTATTATTAATTCATAGAGCGATTACAAATATGTTTGCATTAAATGATATCTCTGTTTTCCCTTACTTTTCGACTTTCCATTTATGCATTTCATTTAACGCGTACCGCAACATGTGACGTATTGCGTCCGTTTTTCTCGCAATGCTCCGATCACAAGCCTCAGTTGTCGTCGATACAGGTCCTCTGTTATCGTTTGACCCAATCTCAACAGCTCCTAATACACCACACCCAGCTGGTCCACCTAATAGACAGCATAATCTTCTTGTCATGAATTGTCATAGTTGTTCACACGTGAAAAAAATGCGTTCGACGTCAGTTCATACGGCAACCAATTTCCTATCTTTCGGATCATTCCTATTGCATTTAAACGATGACAAATGGTTGACTAAGTGACTAAAAGTGTTTTTTTATCGAGTTCATCTTGCGTTTGTGATGGATATTCATCGAGCCTCTCCTTGAATTCTTTATCCTCAAACTTCTGTGGCGCTTCAGGTCGTTCTTCGTCTTCCAAATCAAAATTGCCCCTTTTAAATCGTGCATCCACTTCTGACATGCTCGTTCAGCTGAAGCATGGTCACTACAAACTTCGACTAAAATACGATAACTTTCGGCAGTCGCAATAACACATTATTATATACTTATATATATATATATATATATATATATATATATATATATATATATATATATATATATATATATATATATATATTTATATATATATATATATATATATATATATATATATATATATATGTATATTTATATAATAAATATATATATATGTATATTTATATAATAAATAAATAAATATGTGGCACTTAAAGCCCCAAAGGGCTCATTGGCAGACCTTCTCTTCCATTACTGTTGTGCGTCTTAAATTTGGACAGTATTAGAAGGGATCTACTTATTTTAACCGGTTCCGAACGGCAGAACACTTGTGACATCAATTTTTCTGAGCTTTGTCACAGATCTCTTTAAGAAGCTTTTTCATGGCAAGTTGTTACTGTCGGAAGAATTACCAATCTTATCGATATTAAATTTGTTATGCATCAGCCGGGGATTGAACCACGACCTACAGATCAGAAGGCGAACACACTAACCACTGAGCTACGGCACCTATATATATATATATATATATATATATATATATATATATATATATATATATGTATATATATATATGTATATATATATATATATATATATATATATATAAAGACGATTTTACAGCTGTTATTCGCGAGATACAGCCGCAATTATGCGAAAATGTGATGAAAATTTCATCAAATGCATGGCCATAAGTAAGAATAATCGCAGCGGACATTGGCTTCAGACCAGGTAAATCTAACATTTACCAGATTTTTACACTGCGCCTAATCTTGGCGAACACCAAAGAAAAAAAAATAAATCGATACACACCATCTACCGTACTTGTTAAATATAAAGCCGTTTTCGGTAGTTCGCTAGGATATTACCTCTACACAATAATGGCTGAGTTCCGTATTCCTACGAAGTCCATTCATCTTTGGAGAATGAAACGGTAGGGAAATTGGGAAGGACATCTCCCCGCCGTTCAATACATTCGATATTGAACGGCGGGGAGATGTGTGTTTCAGACAAGGTGATTCGTTATCATGCGACTTCTTCAATCACATTGTGGGGAAAATAATACGAGCTGCTGATCTACGATATAATGGCACAACAAAAGTGTCATGCGGTTGGCGTATGCCGATGTTATTGACATAATCGGCATGAACACACGAGCAGTCAGTGCAGCATTCTCAGAGTTGGAGATAGAGTCGTATCGAATGGGTCTCACGGAGAATGAGGGCAAAGTGAAGTACCTAGGATTAAGAAAGAAAGAGTCGCAGTGTCTTGGACAGCACGTCACTGTTGATAACTTCGCTTTTGAAGTAACTAAGGACTTTACCTGTCTTGGCCAAGTCGATGTTGGCACACCGGATCGATTTAACGTCCATCACTTATGGATGTAGAGATGTTGAAATCTGGTACTACTAATTACAGTGCTTCGTGCTGCGGTGAAGTCGATCAGCCTCATTCCGTTATCAGAAGTGTTCTGGTGTAGGCTGAATTTTCCGAGGGTTGGACCAAATGTACCTTCTTTTGACCACCCTGTGATTGAAGTCACCAACCACAATTTTGATATAGTGGCGGAGGCAGCAATAACAAACGTCTTCAAGGCGCTGAATGAAGCTCTCTGTGGTCACAGGGTCTCTCTCTGTAGTAAATATCACAGGATAATCTTGTAGAGCAATCCTTTCCCCACCATCACAATTCCTCCAGTGCGGTGACGTTAGCCTTATGTTTGCCGAGGACATCAACCAGCTGGATAGAGGCACATTTCCCATAGAGGGACACGTCATTCCAGGTGCATATCCGTAAATCGTGGTCCTTATTTTCTTTTCGGAGTTGTCCCGAAAACGTGGTAGCCCGTTTAGAGATGGGCGATATCGTGACTTATGAGGAACAACGTTACTCGTGACTGTGTCTTTCCAGTCACAGTGTTTTTTAACAGTGACTGTGACAAAAGTGTTGCAATAAAAAAAAAAAAAATTGGCAAATGAATATCTACTTGGGTACAATGCATTTCTACAATATCGTGAACAATGACAGCAGTTCGTGGAGGAGAAGATGTTTAATGCAAATAACAGTTATTATTCACTTTACATTTTAGGATAATAAATATATTGTGAGCGGCTCACTCTATAAACTTTTGAGGATCCAAGATGTTAATACAACACATTGTTGGTTCGCAGGGTGATGCGCATCTTTAATAATAAAGAGAATTAATTCAAAATTTAAGTTTTGTGGGAAAAAGCAGTGAAAGTTTTATTTATTAATATATATTACTTATTAAAGAGAGATTAAAAGTTATCTATCTCAGCCATTTTTGTGACATTGGGGTTTCTGTTTGACAGAAGTTGATTTCCTCACCAAGTTCCTTAATTTTATAATAAAATAAAAAAAAAATGCAAAGGAAAAATTTCCAAAGGAAACTACTTATTGCTTTCTTTATTAAGATTTTCAATATTTTTGCAGCTAAAACAGCCGCAGCACAAGAAAATTACCATTATTGAAAAGTAAACGGCAAAAAAGTAACGGCGAAATTTTTAATAGAGAGATAGAAGAAATTTTAATAATCATTATTTATTTCATTATTTGAAATAATATATTATTTCATTATTTAAAATTATTTAAAGTTATTATTTCATTTTATTTTTTTTTAAATGTATTATATTATTACAAATAAAGAACTCAACATGAAAATTAACTCAAACAATATTTTATTTCAAAGTGAAATAGCTTTTCATTTCAAATACTCTGAAATAATATTTAATTTTAAACAACTATTTATTTTTAATTCAAATAAAGAATTCACGGGAATGCTAAGTACTAAGAAAAAATTAATTTCGGTAATTTGTCATAATTTTGGAAAATTGCGATAAATTTCGCAGCTATATATTATTGTGACTGCTATTTTTTCACAGTCACGGTTTCCCGATACATAATTGTGACTGTGATTGTTATTGTTACTTCTATTGTGAAACTACTACAAAAAATGAGTCACTGTGACATTTTGGAAGTTGTCACCGTAGTTACCTGTGACTTTTGAGTAACAGTGACAAAGTCACAGGTACGCAAAGATTTGCCATCTCTACTCCTTATCCGAGGTACGGTTTGATTTTTTAGATTGAAGTTTTTATGTGGTGGGCCCCAAACCCTACGCACAACACCTAATCCAGGAGGTTTGCCCCACTCAATTTAATTGCCTCCCAGCGGGTGCAAGGAACACGTTGCCCAGTTGTCGCCACGTGGAGGACTCCCATTGCAAAATGGAAGTTCCAGCAGATAGACAGCAGAGCTAGCTACAAGATTGCACCCTCATTGCAGAATTAAGGTGCCATCATATAGCGAGCAGAACACACTACGTGACATCCAATAAGTTGTCTTGCGATGAGTTTAACAAGGATGGCGCCAACCCCACCCAGTTGAGCCAGTTAGACACGTTACCTTATGAAAACACGACCAGTGTGTAAAATGATTTTTAGTACTTATGTATGTATGCATATATGTATGTATATATATATATATATATATATATATATATATATATATATATATATACATATATATATATATATATATATATATATATATATATACATATATATATATATATATATATATATATATGTATATATATATATATATATATATATATATATAAAGGGTTATCCATTTTGCGGTTTCAAAAGTAAATGTAAATAAAACACATATAAAATATTGTTTTCATGATATTTCTTTTTTATTATAAAGTTTGAACGTTGACATTATGTGTGACTACATAATTTAAATGACCACCACGCGAATTGTTGCAAGCATCGATTCTTTTGAGGTAATTTTCGACCACTTTTTGACACATATTGGGCGGTATCTCAGCCATAACGTGACGAATGTTGGTTTTTAGGTGCTCAAGAGTTAAAGGTTTATCTGCATAAACACGGTCTTTCGCGTAGCCCCACAAAAAAAAGTCAAGCGGTGTCAAATCGCACGATCTTGGTGGCCACTTGATATCGCCACGACGAGAAATTACGCGGCCAGAAAATTTCTCTTGCAATAAAGCCATATTCGCTCGAGTTGTGTGGCATGTGGCATCTTGTCTTGTTGAAACCACATATTCTCTAAGTCGTATTCTTCAATAGCAGGCAAAAAAAAGTCGGTTATCATATGACCATAACGCTCCGAATTGACGGTGACAGTCGTTCCATCGTCGTTTTCGAAGAAGTAAGGTCCAATCACACCTCCGGACCAAAGAGCGCACCAGCGCAGCAGTGACTTTTTGTGGATGTAGTGGCCTCTCTTCAATTACTTGAGGATTCTCAGAACCCCAAATACGACAATTTTGTTTGTTAACATACCCACCGAGTGAGAAATGTGCTTCGTCGCTGAAGAAAATTTTGTTCGAAAAATCGCCGTCCACCGCCTGTTGTTCAAGCACCCATTCGACGTATCTACGACGTTGTGAATGGTCAGCTGGCTTCAGTTGTTGTGTGAGCTGGATTTTATATTTTTTTTTTTTTTTTTTTTGTTAGCTTATTTTTTTTTTATTGAATCTTTCTTAAATACAAGAAACTAACAATAAGTATTCAAATCTTACAAACTAAATAAAACTATGTGATATCCCCTACGTTCCATCACAATTTGGTGAGTCGCGAGATGTAGCAATTTTACAGCATATTCAGTGTGTCTTTTCTTTTTAATCGACGATGCCCCTTGCTCAGCAACAATTGCCTAGCAAGGGGATTCGGATGATTGTGTAATTTTTGAATGTAGCTTCTGCAGGACATTGCAACTTCCTCAGAAATTGTGGATACATTTAAATCTCGATGGATGTTAACGTTCCTCATATACCAAGGCGCGTTTACAATAATTCGCAGACACTTGGATTGTATTCGCTGCAATTTTTCGATATTAGAGGGAGATGCGGTGCCCCAAAACTGAATACCATAAGTCCAGATTGGTTTCAGGATTGCTTTATATAATAGCACTTTGTATTCAAGATTCAACTTTGATCTTTTGTGTAACAGCCACCATAACTGATTCATTTTAAGCTTGATCTGAGTTTTCTTTGCCTCTATGTGATTTTTCCATGTCAGCCTTCTGTCGAGGTGAATACCCAAGTACTTTGTTGAGGAACATTGAGGAACTGATTGGCCATTAATTTTAAGTGGGGGACATGTATCTAGCCTTAGCGTGAAGGTTACATGTACGCTCTTTGATTCATTGACTTTTATACGCCATTTTGCTAGCCAGATTTCGAGAGAATCGACATGAGTCTGCAGGAGTTTAGTAGCTTCTATGGGATTCGAGCGAGAGCACAATATTGCCGTATCATCAGCAAAGGTCGATATGAATGTATAGTTATTGTTGGGCATATCTGAAGTGTATAAGAGATACAGTAAGGGACCCAAAACGCTTCCTTGAGGAACGCCAGCGTGAATATCCAATGGATTTGTTGTGTAATCCTTGTGATGTACGAGAAATTGTCTTTTCGTGAGGTAGCTACTAAGCAATGAGGAGACATTTGCAGGCAGTAATAGTTTAAGTTTGTAAATAAGGCCATCGTGCCATACTTTATCGAAAGCTTGAGTGATATCAAGAAAAACAGCTGAGCAATACTTTTTTTCTTCAAAAGTGTTCCTTATCAGAGTTACAATGCGGTGGACTTGTTCTATTGTGCCGTGCTGTTTTCTAAATCCAAACTGATGTTGAGGAATCAGTTGGTTGAGATTAATAAATGGAGTTATATTCATGACAAGTAGCTTTTCGAATACTTTAGAAAGTAGAGGCAGGAGGCTGATAGGTCTGTACGATGCAACTTTTGTAGGGTCTTTTCCTTGTTTTGCTATCATAATAATTTTTGAAGTTTTCCAGCATTTGGGATAGTGTTTAATACGAAGGATAGCATTGAAAATGTGCATGAGATGAATTACTGAAGCCGGAGGTAGCTCTTTTATCATTTTACCGGTAATTTTATCTGGACCAGGTGATTTTTTTGGGTTTAAATCTTTATAAATTGCTTTGAATATGTCCTTTTTTTTAATTTTGAGCGTTATTGAGCAAGGTTGAGAAGTTAATATTGGTAATGAGGACTGTGAAGAGGGTGGATTGGGTGTAAACACACTTTTTAGGTGGTTTGCAAAAGCCAAACCCTTCTCACAGTTGCTTCTAGCCCAATTACCGTCACTCAAACGGATGGGGGAATCAGTGAGAATTGGCCGATTTGATTTTTTTGCTGATTTCCACAAAGAGTAGTCTGACGCTTCACCAGGTGTTAATTTCGCTATGTGCTCTTCTAACTCTTTGTTGTTTTTATTTTTTAAGGCTTGCTTTAACTTTCGAGTGCAGTGCTGTAGCTGTGTTTTCAGATTCGGTGATCTGAATTCTTGCCATTGTCTTCGGAGTCTTCTTTTCTGTCTTACTAGCAATTCAATATCGGCTGGTGTGTATGGGCTATAGTTTGATTGCTTGCATACCTTTGTGCAGGTGGCTGAGCTGAGAGCTAATGAGAGCAGCTGGTTGAATTTTTCGAGTGCTGAGTCTACATCGTGTCCATTTCTTAATACAGTACTCAGAGGAAAATGGGAATTTATATATTTCTTGAATTTTAACCAGTCTATTTTCTTTCTAACGCAATTACCTTGGGGGCTTGGTGATTTTATAGATATTACCGTGGGTGAGTGGTCAGATGATAGATCATAATTACACTCTGCGGAGATATTTTCCATCTGCAAACCTTTGGCGACTCCAAAGTCTATGAGATCGGGTATTTTCCTCTTGTCCGTCGGCCAATATGTCGGTTGACCATTTGAAATAACATCGTAGCTATGGTTAGTGATGATTGAGCATAGTCTTCTGCCTTTTGGAGTTATTAAGCGGGAGCCCCAGTGAGTGTGTTTGGCGTTGAAATCGCCAGCAACCAAGAATTTGCTACCAAGAGTTGAGGAAAATTCTTTATATTGCTGTTCGGTAATACTGTATCTTGGGGGACAGTATATCTCAGATATTACTAGCTTAGAGATGTATTCTTCCAGACATATAGATGTTGCTTGCAAGTAGACGCTACTGAAATCTTCGAGAACATGATGTTTTATTCTGCTTTTTATCAATATGGCAGTTCCTCCGCGTGCCTTACCATGCGGATGATTTGTGGTGTACAGTTTGTAATATGGTATTTGGTAGCAATTTTTGTCAGTGAAATGGGTCTCAGATATCATCATTATGTCGATTTGGCTGGATTCAAGGAATTGAATTAGCTCCAAACGGTGCTGGCTTAAGCCGTTGGCGTTCCAGTGGCATATCTTGAGACAACTCATGGTCTGGATAGCAATGTTTGGAGTAACATCGATTGATTTTTCATCATTTCTTGCATCATTGTTTGCATTGAGTTCATGAATTGGTTCATATTCTGAATCAATGTTTGAAGCAAATGTTCAAGGGTACTTGGCTGTTGGGTGGGCAGTGAGTGTTTCTGCTCATTATTTACATTGCTTTGTTGGTGTGGGTTTTGTTTTAACACGCTAGCGTATGAATTGGTTTGATTCTTGTTTGGGATTGCAGAGAAGAATTGTGTTGCATCAATATTTTGTCTCTTACTTGAGTTGGCTATCTGAGTTTGCTCAACTGGTTTTAGAGGTTGATTGCTAGCGGAGAAATTTAGCTTTAGGGTTGTATATAGGGCAACCTCTATAATTTGCGGTGTGATTACCTCCACAATTGCTGCATTTTTTCATGCTAGCATCGCCTTTAGATTTTGGGCATATGTTTGATTTATGGAGATCTCCACAAATCACACAAACAGCTGGCAGGGTACAATATGTCTTAGTATGTCCATATTCTTGGCAGTTGCTGCACTGAGGAGGTCCAGTTCTCTTATGGGGTTCTTCGATTGTGATTTTGCGATGCAATAAATATCGAATTTTATATATGGGGTGTACTTCACCTTTTTTTAGGGGTTTTGTTTCAGGCTGAAGCTCAATACGATATAACGGTTGAGGTATATTGCTCTTGTTGAGAATGTTGAATACTGTTTTGGCTTGAAACCCTTCTTCCTGAAGGGCAAGTTTGATTTCGTTAATATCAACGTTGGGTTCGACGCCTTTGAGTACAACGATTAAGCCCTTACTACTTTTTAGCTGATATGTGTAGTAATTCTTTTTTACAGCATCAAATTCCGCTATTACTTTGCGATAATGAGTTTCGCTGTAGATTTGCACTTTTGTTTCCTCAATTTGGCCTTTGCGAATAGGAACAACATGGAAATTCTTTGGTCCTATAAGACTTGTAATTCTAGAAATCAACTTATCTGAGTTGCGTTCTCTCAAGAAAATGGGTGGGGGTTTGAAGTTTTTCTTGGAGATAATATTTTCGTCACTTTCATCACCTGAAAGCAGAGCGTATCTATTTTCCGAACTAATAGGGACAGTGTTCTGCTTTTGAATTTTTGTTGAATTCATTTGTTTTGAATTTTGCGGACTTCTCTTTCGCTTTACTACAGTAATGTAGCGATCAATACCAGTTTGAACAGCAACTGGTTCTTTATTAGTCATCGCACTAGTTGCTTTAACTACTGGGTCATACACTTCAGTAGAAGTGCCGTTATTTGATTGCTTTGATGTTGTAGCTGTTGGTGTTACAGCAGGAGAAGCACATTGTACACTCCACGGTATAGAGGGAGATAGTATATCACGATAGAACAAATTATTTTTTTTGTCTGTATTTATTGTTGTTGCAAAATTTGATGAATTTTTAATATGTGCAGGCAAAAGATTTGCACTGTTACTTTCACTTGTGCAGTGTGTATCAACTGTTTTATTTGATAATGCACTTATCGGGGGAGTTTGCGCGGGTGATTGCAAATTATTGTTTACACACACATTAACAGGCGATTGCCGTTGCCGGAGAGGAGAGCGCTGAACACTCATATTATAAAAAATGTTTGAAATTATATTATTATTTTATTTGTTTTTTTTTTTTTCTAAAAATCAAAGACCCGAATGTGTCGATTCCTCGTCGTTCTCAGGAATTAGGACTGTCTTACGGCACATTATGGCGTATTTTGCATTTGGATCTACATCTACATCCATATAAAATCCAGCTCACACAACAACTGAAGCCAGCTGACCATTCACAACGTCGTAGATACGTCGAATGGGTGCTTGAACAACAGGCGGTGGACGGCGATTTTTCGAACAAAATTTTCTTCAGCGACGAAGCACATTTCTCATTCGCTGGGTATGTTAACAAACAAAATTGTCGTATTTGGGGTTCTGAGAATCCTCAAGTAATTGAAGAGAGACCGCTACATCCACAAAAAGTCACTGCTTGGTGCGCTCTTTGGTCCGGAGGTGTGATTGGACCTTACTTCTTCGAAAACGACGATGGAACGACTGTCACCGTCAATTCGGAGCGTTATGGTCGTATGCTAACCGACTTTTTTTTTGCCTGCTATTGAAGAATACGACTTAGGGAATATGTGGTTTCAACAAGACGATGCCACATGCCACACAACTCGAGCGAATATGGCTTTATTGCAAGAGAAATTTTCTGGCCGCGTAATTTCTCGTCGTGGCGATATCAAGTGGCCACCAAGATCGTGCGATTTGACACCGCTTGACTTTTTTTTGTGGGGCTACGCGAAATACCGTGTTTATGCAGATAAACCTTTAACTCTTGAGCACCTAAAAACCAACATTCGTCACGTTATGGCTGAGATACCGCCCAATATGTGTCAAAAAGTGGTCGAAAATTACCTCAAAAGAATCGATGCTTGCAGCAATTCGCGTGGTGGTCATTTAAATGATGTAGTATTTCACACATAATGTCAACGTTCAAACTTTATAATAAAAAAGAAATATCATGAAAACAATATTTTATATGTGTTTTATTTACATTTACTTTTGAAACCGCAAAATGGATAACCCTTTATATATATATATATATATATATATATATATATATATATATATATATATATATGTATATATTTATATATATATATATATATATATATATATATATATATATATATACATATATGCATACATACATAAGTATTAAAAATCATTTTACACACTGGTCGTGTTTTCATAAGGTAACGTGTCTAACTGGCTCAACTGGGTGGGGTTGACGCCATCCTTGTTAAACTCATCGCAAGACAACTTATTGGATGTCACGTAGTTTGTTCTGCTCGCTATATGATGGCACCTTGATTCTGTAATGAGGGTGCAATCTTGTAGCTAGCTCTGCTGTCTATCTGCTGGAACTTCCATTTTTCAATGGGAGTCCTCCACGTGGCGACAACCGGGCAACGTGTTCCTTGCACCCGCTGGGAGGCAATTAAATTGAGTGGGGAAAACCTCCTGGATTAGGTGTTGTGCGTAGGATTTGGGGCCCACCACATAAAAACTTCAATCTATATATATATATATATATTTAAATAAATATGTGGCCGAGCTTCTCCTCCATTACTGCTGTGCGTGTTGATTTCTGGACAGTATTGGAAGGGACCTACATATTTTTGCCGGTTCCGAAAGGCAGAACCCTTGTGACATCTGAGCTTTGTCATAGAGTTCTTTTAGAAACTTTTTCATGGCAAGTTGTTACTGTCGGAAGAATTGCCAATTGCTTGGCAGGTGGGTACCGTTCGAAAGCAAAATTTCATTCTTCAAAGGCGGTTGTCGCTTTTTCTGTTCAAGTGAACTGAACTTGAGTACTTGAGTACCTCTCTCTGAGGTTGTTGAGTGCGAACGCAAACAAACGTGTGTGCGCAATATTAAATAAATAAATAATAAAAAACAACTAAAACCCAAAATAGATATCCGCAGAAAGAAGAGGAACCAACTCCACAAGTGTATACATATAATATACCTATACAACAAACTAAACATAAAATATAGATACTGTGTCTATTTGTGCAAAATTAAAAATTATTAAAATTGATAATAAATGAGTGTAAAGCGCTCTCCACCCCCCGCGCGTAATTCTCCTTCAACTAATGTTATGGAGATTAAAACAAGTGTCGACGCATCTCATGTAAATAAAAACAATGCTAAAGAACTAAATAGAAATATATTTCTAATCTCTCGAATAGCAACTCCAAAACTCATGTTTATAAACAAACAAGCAGCAACATTGTTGATAACGCATTGAATGCAAATAAGTCAGAAACAACAAAAGTACAAACAGGTATGGACAGATACATTACAATTAAAAGGAAATTAAGCCCACAGAAATTAAATGATGGTAATAAGGCAAAAATAAATAAAACTAAAATAAATGAAGATGGAAGTGCTTCAATAGGAAATAGATTCGCATTACTGAGCGACAAAAACCATGCACTGACTTGGGTTCTACATCTAGTACCTCTAATGCCAAACCGCCTCCAATTTACTTGCGTGAATGCAGTACCAATGAATTAGTAGACAATCTAACGCGCATAGCTGGCCAAAATAACTTCCATATCGTGTCGCTAACGAAAGGAAACAGTAAAGAGACAAAAATACAAATATATAATATAGACAATTACCGCGCCATTGCCAAATTTCTTAATGAAAACAACAAAAACTTTTACACATATCAGCTCAAAAGTTCCAAAGGTCTTATTGTTATCGTCAAACGTATAGATCCGTATGTAGAACCAAATGATATAAAGGAAGCACTGGAAGAAAAAGGCTTTCCGATAAAAACAGTTATATATATGGTCAATAAAAATAAGGTCCCCACAGCCAATGTTTAAATTGATTCCCGAATTCAAAAAACTAAAAAAGAATGAAACACATCCTATTTACCAAATGCAATACTTGCTTCACCGTAAAATTACAGTGGAAGAACCACATAAGCGTAAAGGCCCTGTACAATGCACAAATTGTCAGGAATTCGGCCATACTAAGAGCTATTGCACCTTAAGAAGCGTATGTGTAGCATGTGGAGATCTCCATCAGACATCAGCATGTACTTCTAACAAAAACGACCCAAATACTAAGAAATGCAGTAATTGCAATGGTAACCATACAGCAAACTATAGAGGCTGTCCTGTATATAAGGAATTAAAAAACAGGTCTAATCACAGTCAGGCAACTCACTCCCAAGTGGCTACAAAATTTCAAAGTGATGTTATACAAAACAACTCAAATATTCCAAAAATTTCTCATATGTCGTACGCCAATGTATTAAAACAAACTGAGCAACATTCAAAAGAACCAATTGCCCAGCCCAATGGAACCGTTGAATCTATGATTTGCAATTTAACACAATGCATGACACAATTTATGTCTAATATGCAAACTATGATTCAAGAACTGATTAAAGCGCAAAATCAAATGTTACAAGCTCTATTAAATAAAAAATGAGTGTCCGTAAGATCTGCTTCTGGAATGCAAACGGTATTAATAACCACAAAATTGAACTAAAGCATTTCTTAGATAGTAAAAATGTTGATGTAATGCTTCTAGCTGAAACACACCTTACAACCAAGTACAACTTCAATATACCAGGATACACATTCTATAGCACAAACCACCCTGACGGCAGAGCACATGGTGGTACAGGCATTCTCATTAGAAGCAGAATTAAACATTATTCTTTTGAAGAATATTCAAGAAACTACTTACAAGCTACTTCAATATGTCTACAATGCTTTAACAAAAATATAACACTCTCAGCTGTGTACTGTCCACCACGATTTTCAATAACCGAAAAGGTATTTAAAGAATTCTTTGACAAGCTAGGAAAGAGATTCTTGGCGGCTGGTGATTATAACGCCAAACATACGTATTGGGGCTCTCGTTTAATAAATCCTAAAGGAAGGCAACTGTATAACACTATAATAACTCCACAAAACATGCTCAATTTCGTGTCTCCTGGCCAGCCAAGATATTGGCCAACAGACATCTCGAAAATTCCGGATTTGATTAAAATTAAGCCCACAGAAATTAAATGATGGTAATAAGGCAAACATAAATAAAACTAAAATAAATGAAGATGGAAGTGCTATAGTAGGAAATAGATTCGCATTACTGAGCGACAAAAACCATGCACTGACTTGGGTTCTACATCTAGTACCTCTAATGCCAAACCGCCTCCAATTTACTTGCGTGAATGCAGTACCAATGAATTAGTAGACAATCTAATGCGCATAGCTGGCTAAACTTCCATATCGTGTCGCTAACGAAAGGAAACATTAAAGAGACAAGAATACAAATATATAATGAAGACAATTACCGCGCTATTGCCAAATTTCTCAATGAAAACAACAAAAACTTTTACACATATCAGCTCAAAAGTTCCAAAGGTCTTATTGTTATCGTCAAAGGTATAGATCCGAATGTAGAACCAAATGATATAAAGGAAGCACTGGAAAAAAATGGCTTTCCGATAAGAACAGTTATAAATATGGTCAATAAAAATAAGGTCCCACAGCCAATGTTTAAAGTTGAATTGATTCCCGAATTCAAAAAACTAAAAAAAAATGAAACACATCCTATTTACCAAATGCAATACTTGCTTCACCGTAAAATTACAGTGGAAGAACCACATAAGCGTAAAGGCCCTGTACAATGCACAAATTGTCAGGAATTCGGCCATACTAAGAGCTATTGCACCTTAAGAAGCGTATGTGTAGCATGTGAAGATCTCCATCAGACATCAGCATGTACTTCTAACAAAAACGACCCAAATACTAAGAAATGCAGTAATTGCAATGGTAACCATACAGCAAACTATAGAGGCTGTCCTGTATATAAGGAATTAAAAAACAGGTCTAATCAGAGTCAGGCAACTCACTCCCAAGTGGCTACAAAATTTCAAAGTGATGTTATACAAAACAACTCAAATATTCCAAAAATTTATCATATGTCGTACCAATGTATTAAAACAAACTGAGCAATCGTTGAATCTATGATTTCCAATTTAACCCAATGCATGACACAATTTATGTCTAATATGCAAACTATGATTCAAGAACTGATTAAAGCACAAAATCAAATGTTACAAGCTCTATTAAATAAGAAATGGGTGTCCTTAAGATCTGCTTCTGGAATGCAAACGGTATTAATAACCACAAAATTGAACTAAAGCATTTCTTAGATAGTAAAAATGTTGATGTAATGCTTCTAGCTGAAACACACCTTACAACCAAGTACAACTTCAATATACCAGGATACACATTCTATAGCACAAACCACCCTGACGGCAGAGCACATGGTGGTACAGGCATTCTCATTAGAAGCAGAATTAAACATTATTCTTTTGAAGAATATTCAAGAAACTACTTACAAGCTACTTCAATATGTCTACAATGCTTTAACAAAAATATAACACTCTCAGCTGTGTACTGTCCACCACGATTTTCAATAACCGAAAAGGTATTTAAAGAATTCTTTGACAAGCTAGGAAAGAGATTCTTGGCGGCTGGTGATTATAACGCCAAACATACGTATTGGGGCTCTCGTTTAATAAATCCTAAAGGAAGGCAACTGTATAACACTATAATAACTCCACAAAACATGCTCAATTTCGTGTCTCCTGGCCAGCCAACATATTGGCCAACAGACATCTCGAAAATTCCGGATTTGATTGATTTTGCAGTCGTTCGAAATCTTAATCGAAATATTGTCACTGCCGAAATAAGTTACGAACTATCCTCAGATCACTCTCCTGTATTATTTTATCTAAATGAACGCCTCAATTGTCAAAACTACCATTTAGGCTGACATCCCCAAAAACAGATTGGCTGAAATACAAAAAGTATATAAGTAGTCATATCAACACCAGTCCTGTAATCCAGTCTGAGATCGAAATCGATGATAATCTAAACATCATTAATACCATGCTTACTACTGCTGCAATAGTTTCAACCCCAAGTGATTACCAAAAACAAAAGAATGTTCGTATAGCCACCAACACCCAAATTGAAAAACTCGTTAATGAAAAGCGCCGGCGTAGAAGAGAATAGCAGACATGCCGGTCACCCGCATCAAAACAAAGACTTAAGTGTGCTGAAAGAGCTCTGAAAGAAGCATTAAAACAGAATGAGGAATTTGAACAGTTAAAGTATATCGAAAAGCTTTCTCCTATGACTACCAAAACAAATTTGCTTTGGAACTCTTACAAAAAGCTGAAAACGCCACTTGATGCAGAATTTCCAATCAGAAATCATGTCGGAAATTGGTCACGCACTGAAGAAGAAAAAGCCAACACATTTGCTATATATTTATGTAATGTGCCCGCAACCGACTTTCGAATCCCTCCACATAGCACTGCAACTAGTGGCTTCACTCCCCTCAAAATATCATCCAAAGAAATCAACGAGATTATTAAGCTCCAGCTCAATCCAAAGAAAGCTCCTGGTTTCGATGGCATCACACCAAAAATGCTAATTGAAATTCCAACGGCAGCTGTATTATTTTTAGTTGTTTTGTTTAAAGCAATGCTAAAACTGGGCTACTTTCCTAACCAATGGAAAAAATCACAAGTAACAATGATCCTAAAGCCAGGAAAAGATAAAACATTGCCGTCATCCTACAGACCCATAAGTTTGCTACCATGTCTCTCAAAATTATTTGAAAAACTGCTGTTAGCCAAACTCAGACCTCATCTTGAAGAACGTGACATAATTCCTCAGCACCAATTTGGATTTCGCGAAAAACATGGGACGATCGAGCAGGTCAACAGAATTCCCAATGAGATACGGAAAGCATTTGAATACAAAGAGTATTGTTCAGCCATATTCCTGGATGTTGCTCAGGCATTTGATAGAGTGTGGCATGAAGGGCTAAAGTATAAAATAAGAAAACTTCTACCAGAAAGCTCCCACCAAATACTGGAATCATACCTAGATAACCGTCGTTTTGTTGTAAAATATAAAGACTTTTTCACAGAAGAATTCAATATCAAAGCCGGAGTTCCACAGGGTAGCGTTCTTGGCCCCATTCTATATATACTTCTGATCTACCAACAGATGCACGGTTGTTGACATCTACATTTGCTGACGATACTGCTATTCCAAGCCGTAATCGAAACCCAATTCAGGAATCTACAGATTTAGGGGAGCATTTAGTACTTGTTGAAAAATGGTTATCTAATTGGCGCATAAAAGTTAATGCGTCCAAATGTAAACATGTAACGTTCACACTTAACAAAAGCACATGCCCGACAGTTACACTAAATAACATCGCCATAACTCATACAAATTAAGTCACCTACCTAGGGATACACTTAGATAGACGGCTTACATGGCGCAAGCACATCGAAGCAAAAAGAACTCAGATGAAATTAAAAGCTTCTTGTCTGCACTGGCTCATCAATTTCAGATCACCATTAAACTTGAAATACAAGGTCCTACTGTGCAACAGCATAATAAAGCCAATTTGGAGTTACTGAATTCAATTATGGGGGAACACTAGTAATAGCAATATTGAAATCATACAGAGATCTCAGACTAAAATGTTAAGGATGATAACTGGTGCACCAAGGTATATTAGAAATGAATGTATACACAATGACTTAAATATCCCAATGGTAGAAATTGAAGTTAAAAACACTAGACAAAAATATACTAGAAGATTACAAAGACATCCAAACACACTAGCAAGAACCTTGCTCAATACCTGCTATACTTCGCGCCTTCGAAGAAAGGACCTGCCAGCCTTCCAATAAAAAGAAGAGCATCGTACAAAAAACATTGCTCTAGATAATAAGGAGCTACTGTTGTTGAATAGATTCAATAAATAAAGAAAATGTATAAGAAAAAAAAAAAAAAAAGTGAACTTCGTGCGATCATTTTTGGCATTACCTGGCATCATGCCTAGGAGCGGTTTCATACGTGCGGTATGAATCGCCGGTAAGAATTGATTATACCGATAAAACACTTAAGCTTATTTACCTGAGTTGGCTTGTTATAGTTTTTGATAGTTTCCACATGTTCCAGTAGAGGGCGTATGTCTTGTGCTGATATTTTATGTTCGAGAAACGAGATTTCGGTTTTACCAAACTCACATTTGGACAAATTGATGGCTAAATAATATTGCAAGCGTTCAAATACAATTCGCAGAAGTTTACGATGTGCGTCCTGAGATGCTGATGCGATGCACAGGTCGTCCATGTATGGAAACACGAAGTCCAGTCCTCTAAAAACATCATGCGCTAATCTTTGGAATGTTAAGGCCGCGCTTCGAAGTCCAAAGGTCATATACACGAACTCAAATAACCCAAGGGTGGGGTAATTCAGTTTTCGGAATGTCGTTTTCCTGATCGGAAACTTGATGAAAAGCTTTCTGAAGATCGACCTTTGAAAAAATGGTCTTTCCATGCAGAATCGTGGTAAAATCTTGAAGGTAAGTCAGCAGGTATTTATTTGGTATCGTTCAGTGCCCTATAATCGCCACATGGGCGCCAAACGCCATCGGGCTTTTTAACCATGTGGAGTGGATTGGACCAGCAGCTGTTTGATGGCATGCATATACCTAGTTTGATGAGATTTTCAAATTCCGTTAGTGCGGCTGCCAATTTTTCGGGCGATAATCGTCGAGGCCATGAAAAAACTGGGGGGCCTGTTGTCTCGATGTGATGTACTACCGTAGACTTAACAGGGGTTCCATGTTGGACTACTCGCGTGATATTATGAAATTCTTGGAGGATATCTGCAAATGGCATAGAAGATTGTAACGACGACTTATTGTGTCGTGTAAGAGAGCCAATCGAATTGCGATGATTTACGTTATCGATTAATCGTTTGCATTTGAGGTCGATGAGCAAATCAAAATTGTAGAGAAAATCGGCTCCAATGATGTGAGAGCTTACGTCGGCAATTATGAATGTCCACAAAAACTCGCGTCGGAACCCAAGATTAACTTTCATTATTTCTTCCTCGTAAACCTTAAGCGTGCGGCCATTTGCAACGAACAGTTGCATTTTTGTTGGTTGAATTTTCAACATTTTTGGTGATTTTTGAGCAACCGAGACATCGGCACCTGAATCTATAAGATATCGCACGCACGTATCTTTCTCGGTAATTTGGAGGAGACATGATTTTAAAGTATCTGCAAATTAGCTAATTTGTTGCGCTTTTGTAGTGGCTAGTCATTGTTTTTGATTAGTGCCGTTACCCATTTGGAATGTGCACGGTTATCGGTACGTCCGAGAGTGGGCACCATATTTTCCATAATACCAGAACATAGCTGTTGCGTTATTGTCATTTTATGGTATATATGACTGCCAGATCGAGAACGAGCTCTTGACCGGTTTTACTTTCGATTATGGTCGTTGAAATAAATTTTTTTATCCTTTGGATTAGTTGCGCTATTTGTTGTTGCATTGTAAGCAAGTCCTTGGTTGTTATGTTGTCGTTGTTGACGATTGTGCGGTTAAATTGGGGTTTTTCCACGATGTTTATGTTCCGACAGTTAAGTGAGTCAACAATTGCTTCAGCAGCTACAAATTGGTCTGCAGTTTCCCCATTGAAAACAATTACTGCTGCTTGAGCATGTGACGGAAGCCGTGCAGCCCACAAATCGGTGAGTATGTCTTCATTTAAGGCATTGTCTGCAATTAGTTTCATTTCATTTCGTAGTTCAGATGGCTTGATGTCACCAAGTGGCATTTCGGACATCACTATTTGTAAGCGACGTTGTTGACTGTCTGCACAATGCCCTATCAACTTTGCTTTGATGTATTCGTACTTATTTTGCTGTGGGGTTGCGTTAATTATTGCACGCAATTCAATTAACTTTCACGACGAAAATTGAGCCGTAGCGTAATTGTATTTCTGCTAGTCGCGTTGACTTCCAAAGACATGAAATATGACTATGTTTGTAGAATTAATATTCGATGGATTTAGACGAATTGCGGTAGATGCGTCGACGTTTACTTTTGCTGCCTGTTGAGCACCGTCATTGGCTTCGTTTTCTTTCATCATCGGGGTCACAAATTTAGATATTAGTAGTATTATTCGACACGATGTATTTAATTGATAACGCTAACTAATCCCTTAAATTTACAACCAAAAACTCTTAAACAACTCTTACACCATTAGTGGACGTCGCTCATCCATCAAGATGAAGATCAGTGCGTACAGAGGAAAATATTGCTGCTATTGAGCGTAGTGTAGAGGAGGACCCAAAAAAGTTAAATCGGCACGTTGCGTCGGAGTTGTGTTCATCCATTTCATGGACAATTTTCGTAAGGATCTTAGTTTAAGTTCCTATAAGATCCAGTTAATGTAAGAATTGAAGGCGCAAGAGCATCAATCTCGTCGTTTGTTTGGCCAATGGCCAATCAACTAGAAGTTAACTCATTTTTTATACCAAAATTTTATTCAGTGATGAGACTCATTTTTGGCTCAATTGGTATAGGAACAAGCAAAATTGTCGAATTTGAATCCACATGAAATTTTTAAGCACCATTACATCCATGCGACTAATGAGCTGGTGGAATCATATGTCCATACTTCCTTCAAAACGCGGCAGACAACAACGTAACCATCAATGTCGATTACTACAGAGCCATGATAACTGACTATTTATTCCTCAATTGCGAGGTATGAATGCAGACGATCTGTAGTTCCAGCAAGACGGCGCTACATGTCATACATCGAACATAACAATCGATTTTTTGAAGGAACTATTTGGCGACAACATAATATTTAAAAATTGGTATAAGAACTATCCAGCAAGATTTTGCGATTTCATTATTTTTTATGGGGATATGTGAAAGGGCTAGTTTTTCTGATAAATCAGCAACTTTGGATGAAGTTCAGCCCAACATTGAGCGAACTATTGCCGAGGTTAGGCCCCAACTGCTTGAAAAAGTAACCGAAAGTTGAGTTTCCAAATTACGCCACGTTAGAGCCAGCCGTGGCGGCCATATTCCGAAACCATATTCAAATATTAATTGCATAAAATTATCCTTCCAATAAAGCAATAATTCAGAATAATATATAATATATTTTGTATTTTTTTTTTTAATTTTGAAAGGTTCTCTAAAAGAAAAACTACCGATAGATTTTGTTTGTCATCAATGCCCTCATTTTTTCCACTCAGTTCGGCAGCAACGAAAGCAGTAGCAGTGAAACATCTGGATTACAAGAATGCTTGTGACTTGAAATCCACTTTTTATATTCCTAGGCATCACTCACGCATCTAGGCATTGTTCGGCTATGGGCACAACGTTGTAAAATTCCAAATAGGAGTGCGATTTAATCCAATTTTGACACTGACGGGCATACATCGATTTGAATGAGCTGAATGTGGTGACATCAAGCGGCTGCATACGGTGTGTGCAGTGGAAAGTGAATTAAATCATGGTAACGCCTGCATTAGTCGCCATATCAATGGCCTCAATACTTAGGTGAAATGTGTGGAAAGATGCGATCTGGATCGTTGATTATCTCACTCTAAAACTTTCCACGTTTGGAAACTATCTGGTCCGGCGTTCGCAGAGAAAAATTCTTATGGCAATGCGTAAATGCATAATACGAATCTATTCATGCTTGGCTATGCGTATTCCAGGCTAGAGGATATCGCATGCCCATCTTCTTTGCAAACTCGTAGGTCATTGTTACCAACTCAAAGAATGAGAAAATTCATGAGCTCTGTCTTTTTCGGGTGTAGATCTGTCAAAATAACAAAATACATGAACAAAACTTAAATAATAATGAATTAAAATTGAACAACAAACCATTTTTGAACTAGTTTTGCCGGATAATGTGGTTACAAAATCGATAATTTGTTTATTCGAAGCGGTTGAAGAATTTATGTTTGTCATTTTCAGATTTGAAATGTAGCGAAACAGTTTGGTATCAGTTATGTTGTACGCTTTGGCAACGGACTTGACTTCTTTTCAATCATTACCTCTTTAATAGCAGCCACCATGACTTCTACATCAATTGATGGTTTCTTATTTGCACTATATGTTACTTAGTACGGACCATGTTGACTGCAAAATACACAAAAAGCATGAAAAAAAAAAACAGATTTCACTGAAAACTAATCTTTGAAATTTCAAAAAACATTTAAATTTTTCACAAATAATGCGAAATACGCCTGTAAATAATGATTTCATGTTGATGCTATTACATTGTGCGTGCTTCACAACCTCCAATTTTGCACATTTTCAAAATCCGTTTCCATTAGGAAATGCAAGGGTGATGCCACGTGCAAATGCAAGTATCGCACAATATGATGAATACTTAAATACGAATTCTTACACATCTTACGCATTCTTCTTCAGTCGTTGTTCAGACATCAACGAAGCAACATGAGCAGTGGCTCATGTACCTACGCAGCGAAAATTTTATGTATGAATAAAAATGATTGGCGAAAAATATTTTATGATTTCAAATGCCTTTGGTGACATTCAATGTCTCTTGTGCCATCAATTCATAAAGGGAATGCGGGAATATAATTTAAGTAGGCATTATAATTCTATTCATAAAGATATTACTAAATTGCAGGGTAAAGTAAGGGACGAGCTTTTTATTGAAAAAATGAAATGTTTTCTCAAAAACATTAAGCAATGGATTTATCAAGTAGAGGAAAAAGATAAGAACAATGATAGAAAAACACAAACTACATTGAAAAAGACGTAATCAAACTAGTTTGAATATTATTCAACAGGGAAGACCTTTTTCAGAGGGCGTATACATTAAACACATTTTTATACAAGTTTTGCAAAAACTTAATAGCAAATTGGACATTGTTATTGAGAGCATTCCTCTGTCACCAAGAACCATAGCTCGACTCACAAATCAAATAGGTGTATCTATTGAAACAATGATTAAAAAAAATGACTGCAAATTTTTTACAATATGCTTGGATGAGAGCACGGATATACATTATCTCTGCAAATTGGTCATTTGTATTCGAATCGTAGATTCCAACTACAAGATTTCTGATTCAATGAAAACATTAGAAACTTTTGATGAAAATGTGACTGGTAAGTTGGCGTTCGATGCCGTTTACGAAAAACTTCTTTCTGAAATAGACGGTAGAAATATCAAGATTTATCATTAATCTTAATACAAAAAAAAAAATAACTTCGTTCGTTGATGATGCCTATTATGAAACTAAATTTATTTGACTTTTTACTATAAAAAGTAAACGGTTGTTCGCTTATTTATAATACAGCGCTCTAAACATTTATTGATATAATATATTAAATTGCGATTAGTATAAGCAGCTGACTTTCAGATTAGTTGTTTTTATTATTCTCTCAAACAGTGTAATTCCACACCCACAAGGCCAAGTGTTCGCTCAACATAGACATTAGGAAGTTTGCTGGCGTATGCACTAATGGAGCAAATGTTATATTTGGCAGAAACGAAGGTTTTGTAGGACAACTAAAAAAGCATGGTATTGAAATCTTTTCTTTCCATGGCATAATTCACCACCACTTTAAATATTTAAGCAATCATTCCGTCATGAAAACTGCAGAACAAATAATTAATAAAATAAGAGGAGGGCGTCACTCACTTACCGACAGGAAATTTTCAAACTCCTTAAAAAGTACCAATGTTCACGGAAGTTCTGTAGTTAAGACTGAACAAATTATTTGTTCTAAGAAAAGAAATGTTGCAGTTTTTACTATTTGAGAATTTGAATGCATCAGAAATCTTAGTACGGATTTACAGGATAGTGAATTTATTTTGGATTTAGCTTTTCTTTCTGATATAACCAATTTTTTTAATGAACTAAATTTGAAACTCCAGGGAAAGGAAAAGATTTTACCCAATTTATAAAAAAAATTATACATTTTCAAACACATATATATATATATATATATATATATATATATATATATATATATATATATTTACTTTTATCTGAAGTTCAGTCAGGCGATTATTCAAATTTCCCACGCACGTCCGTTATTATTGTCCATACTAAAATCCTAAAAAACCACGATCATGCCTAAATATTGGAAACTTTTTTTTTAGTTTTGAGGACAGATTTAAAGACTTTGAAAATTCCTTCAATTGTGATAAAGCAAATATGAATTTAAAATTCAATTAGAGTTAATAATCCTACGAAGTGAAATGGTCATTCGTAATGAAACAGATATTATTGAGTTCTGGAGAAATTTATATAACTCATTGTATCCTCAACACAAAGAAATATCTTTTAAACTTTTATTGTTATTTCCTTCAAGTTACCTATATGAATATATGGGTGCCGTAGCTCAGTGGTTAGTGTGTTCGCATTCTGATCTGTAGGTCGTGGTTCAATAACCGGCTGATGCATAACAAATTTAATATCAATAAGATTTTTCTTTCGAACGGTACCCACCTGTCGGCATGCAATTGGCAATTCTTCCGACAGTAACAACTTGCCATGAAAAGGCTTCTTAAAGAACTCTGTGACAAAGCTCAGAAAAAGTGATGTCACAACTGTTCTGCCGTTCGGAACCGGCTAAAATAAGTAGGTTTCTTCTAATATTGTCCAAAATTTAAGACGCACAACAGTAATGGAAGAGAAGCTCGGCCAATGAGCCCTTTGGGGCTTTATGTGCCACATATTAATTTTTTTTTACCTACATATATGAACATATTTTTTCTTATTAAAAATTCGGTTGCTCCAAACAAAGAAATAAAATAAATACTAGCCATTTAAAAAATATACTCCTAATAAGAAACTATCATAAAAGCATAGATATAAATAAGTATAGCTTTTGTTTAATTTTTTTATGTTATAAATAAGTGCAATGAAGCATAGCTTTTTTTTAGTTTTTAAGTTGTAAATAAATACATTGAAGTCTAAGTTTCTTATTCGCTTTAATTTTATACAGTGTAGAAAAATTTCTCTGCGCTCACTAACACCATCTCATTGTCAACTTTGCCGATCTCTGGTATAAGTATATAAATATGTACATACTAGACTCCTGCAACGAGTCGTTCATATTGCGTTTCAAGGCATTCTCTTAAAATTCAACTCTATGATTTGCACAACACTTACTCAGCGAAAACAAAAAGAAGAGCGTCTCTCACTACACTGAACTAAAAATAGATGCTCACGTTTGCTTTGTTAGTAATTGTAGTTATAACTCGAAAGGCAATACACTCAAAGGCAGTTATTTCGAAAGGCAATTTCACTGAAGTCAACAATGACTTTGAGCTGTTAGTATAATTAAAATTAAGTATATTACTTTATTCAAATGTATGTTTAATTCAAATATATGTTAGGTGATATATTTACATGTACTCTCTGAACGAATATCTTTCTGTAAATTATAAGTATGTTATAGCATTTTCTAAAATAATAAGTATGTGTATAAATTTTAATTATTGAATACATTTAAATTAATTTTATTTTATCTGTAAATTTTCCACTATTTCGCATTTATGAAAATATTTATTTTTAGATAAGCTGCGTTCTTTTGCACGCGAGTTGCAAAAAAACACTGACTTATGTGCCGAACTGCATGCAAAGCTACAACAAAAATAAGCGACATTGTCTATTTTAACCGAGTTCAATTGAACTTGCTTATATTTTAATCGACCTGAGTTATAGTGTTTGAAAGTAAAAAAAACAGCACTATTGTGAATAGACTACTGAAATGTGTTGGGAAATTTCAACAACACGTCAAATTATTGTAAATATAAACCAAAATAAGCAAAACAAAGCAAGTGCAAATAAATATTTATTTTAAATAAACGATTCCGCAGAATTGTTTCTTTTTTGTTTTTATTTCGTTTATAAATTTCACGAACAACCATATATACCACCAGCGTTGCTAAGTAACTAAAGCGAAATTATATTCAAGTAAAAGGGAAGTTATATATGAGTTTTTATTCTGTTGCAACTCGCTTACAAAAGAATGCAGCTATACATACATATGTATGTTCTTTATTTACATTTCATCCCTGCCAGCCAGAACTGGGTAATTATCTGGTTAATATTTGGGTAACTTTACCTTCTAAAGTGCTTAAAAAAGTGGGTAACTTTGTATAGACGCTAGGAAAAAACTAACCACGTTCCCCTTGTATGTGAGATCACGCATCCCTCTCGCTCTAATTCAACCACGTCATAAAGAAAACATATAGCTATATACCATCAGCAGTGAATCGAGACATTCGAATGATTTTTAGCATTTTGTGTTGTCGTTACTGTTAACTCTCTTATGATTCGAAAGGCAATGAAAATAGAATCAAGACATGGAGTTCATACTTAAAAGGATAAGAGCGTACTTCATTTCTTAACTATGTTGAAAACATTTGTTGTCGAGTGAATGTTGATCAATCGATAAATCGAATCAAACCGAACATCGTCAGTTGCAACGCATCACACAGTGTGCAAAGAAAAGCGAATCGTCTTACGCAGAAGTCTAGTACATACATATAATAGGTATATTAGCTGTATTCTTTTGTAAGCGAGTAGCAAAAGAACATAAACTCACATATAACTTCACTTTTACTTAAATATAATTTCCCTTTAGTTAAAGAAAAACAGCCTACTTGGGCCACATTATGCTGAAAACCAAATATGAGTTAATGCAATTAATTATACAGGGGAAAATTGAAGGAAAAAGAAGCATCGGCCGGAAACAATTTTCATGGTTACGAAACATTCGGAATTGGACTGGAATACACAATGTTGGCAATCTTATGCATATCTATTATATTGTTTATGTACACTCCGTTTACATTGACAAATTGGTCAATGCTATTTATTGAATCTTGAAATATTCTTCCTGAATATATGTTGAATAACAAGGGCGATAGAATGCACCCCTGTCTCACACCTCGTGAGATGGATATTTCGTCAGTCATGTAACAATTGATGGTAACATGGGCAGTTTGTTGCCATTACAGATTTCTTATTCAACGAATTTCTTTGTCATCTATTCCCATAGATTCTAGAATTAACATTAGCTTATCATGATCAACTGTGTCAATGGCTTTTTCATAATCGATGAAGTACAGGAATACATCTTTTTGAACGTCTTTGCAGTTTTGGACTAACACTGGAATACTTATCAAGGCCTCTCGGGTTCTAAGTCTTTCTCTAAAGCCAAATTGTGATTTACCCATTGCTTCTTCGCATTTTTTGTATATTCTGGCATGTATTATTTTAAGAAATATCTATAAGTATAAAGGTAGACCTTAGCCAGTCTTTGGGATATTCTCCTGTATCGTATTTGTGGTTAAAAAGTTGGGCTAAAAGCGTCATGTTGATAGATTATCAATTTTAGGACATCGGAAGGTACCTCATCGGGACCGGTTGCATTGTTGTTTTTCATTAATTGAATCACATTTTTGTTTTCATCTTTAGTTGTATAATTGCCACTGGAACTTGGTGGGAAACAAAGATGGTAGTTAGATCTATTATTATCTGAAACAAAACCTTTTCAATATACGTTTTCCATATATGTTTCTTTTCATTTATATCGAAAATTATTTAGTTGTTGTCATTAACAAGGAATGAGAGTGGTTTTTTGCGATTTCAGTTTTTTGTGAATGTTAAAGTCATCCTGTAATGTTTGTAGTCGTTCTATTTCTTGGCATTCATTGTTTACCCAATCTGCTGTGGCAATGTGAATGTTTCGTCTAAGTTCTCTATTTATCTCCCAATATAAGGCTTGGTTTCTGTTCTTAAATTCTATTTTTTATTTTTTTTTTTATTTTAATATTAAGAATTTATTGAATCTTTTTAATATACGTCTATTTTTTTATTTTTATTTTTTTATTTTAATATTAAGAATTTATTGAATCTTTCTAATATACGTAGAAATTAACAATAAGTATTCAAATCTTACAAACTAACTAAAATTATGTGATATTCCCTATGTTCCATCACAATTTTTTGAGTCGCGAAGTTTAGCAATTTCACAGCATATTCAGTGTGTCTTTTCTTTTTAATCGACAATGCCCCGTGCTCATCAACAATTGCCTAGCAAGGGGATTCGGATGGTTGTGTAATTTTTGAATGTAGCTTCTGCAGGACTTTGCAACTTCCTCAGAAATTGTGGGTACATTCAAATCTCGATGGATGTTAACGTTCCTCATATACCAAGGCGCGTTTACAATAATTCGCAGACACTTGGATTGTATTCGCTGCAATTTTTCGATATTTGAGAATCTAGATTGGCTTCAGGATTGCTTTATATAATAGCAATTTGTATTTGAGATTTAATTTTGAGCTTTTGTGTAGCAGCCACCATAACTGATTAATTTTAAGCTTGATCTGAATTTTCTTTGCCTCTATGTGATTATTCCAGGTCAGCCTTCTGTCGAGGTGAATACCCAAGTACTTTGTTGAGGAACATTGTGGAATTGATTGGTCATTTGTTTTATGTGGGGGACATGTATCTACTCTTAGAGTGAAGGTTCCATGTACGCTCTTTGATTCATTGACATTTATACGCCATTTTGCTAGCCAGATTTCGAGAGAACCGACATGAGTCTGCAGGAGTTTATCAGCTTCTATGGGGTTAGAGCGAGAGCACAATATTGCCGTATCATCAGCAAAGGTCTAAGGATAGCATTGAAAATGTGCATGAGATGAATTACTGAAGCCGGAGGTAGCTCTTTTATCATTTTATCATTGCTT
Source organism: Megamerina dolium (assembly GCA_963854835.1). Classification (NCBI taxonomy): domain Eukaryota; kingdom Metazoa; phylum Arthropoda; class Insecta; order Diptera; family Megamerinidae; genus Megamerina; species Megamerina dolium. The sequence continues at coordinate 51,266,138 of OY978530.1, forward strand.
TATAATTTTTTTTTTTTAATATTGAGCGTTATTGAGCAAGGTTGAGAAGTTAGTTTTGGTAATGAGGACTGTGAAGAAGGTGGATTGGGTGTAAACACACTTCTTAGGTGGTCTGCAAAAGCTAAACCCTTCTCACAGTTGCTTCTAGCCCAATTACCGTCACTCAAACGGATGGGGGAATCAGTGAGAATTGGCCGATTTGAGTTTTTTTTGCTGATTTCCACAAAGAGTAGTCTGACGCTTCACCAGGTGTTAATTTGGCTATGTGCTCTTCTAACTCTTTGTTGTTTTTATTTTTTAAGGCTTACTTTAACTTTCGAGTGCAGTGCTGTAGCTGTGTTTTCAGATTCGGTGATCTGAATTCTTGCCATTTCCTTCGGAGTATTCTTTTTTGTCTTACTAGCAATTCAAAATTAGCTGGTGTGTATGGGCTATAGTTTGATTGCTTGTATACCCTTGTGCAGGTGGCTGAGCTGAAAGCTAATGAGAGCAACTGGTTGAATTTTTCGAGTGCTGAGTCTACATCGTGTCCATTTCTTAATACAGTACTTAGAGGAAGATGGGAATTAATATATTTCTTGAATTTCAACCAGTATTTTCTTTTTAACGCAATTGCCTTGGGGTCTTGGTGATTTTATAGATATTACTGTGGGTGAGTGGTTAGATGATAGATCATAATTACACTCTGTGGAGATATTTTCCATCTGCAAACCTTTGGCGACTCCCAAGTCTATGAGATCGGGTATCTTCCTCTTGTCCGTCGGCCAATATGTCGGTTGATCATTTGAGATTACATCGTAGCCGTGATTGGTCCTATAAGACTTGTTATTCTGGTAATCAACTTATCTGAGTTGTGTTCTTTTAAAAAAATGGGTGGGGGTGTGAAATTTTTCTTGGGGATAATATTTTCGTCACTTTCATCACTTGAAAGCAGTGCGTATCTATTTTCCGAACTAATAGGGGTAGTGTTCTGCTTTTGAATTTTTGTTGAATTCATTTGTATTGAATTTTGGGGACTTCTTTTTTGCTTTACTACAGTAATGTAGCGATCAATTCCAGTTTGAACAGCAACTGGTTCTGTAGTAGGCATCGCACTAGTTGCTTTTACTACTGGGTCATGCACTTCAGTAGAAAGGCCGTTATTTGTTTGCTTTGATGTTGTAGCTGTTGGTGTTACAGGAGGAGAAGAGCATTGTACACTTTACGGTATAGAGGGAGATAGTATATAACGACAGAACATATTATTTTTTTTTGTCTGTATTTGACGTGATTGGACATGAATTTGTTGTTGCCAAATTTGATGTAGTGTAAGAGTGAGGATATGTGCAGGCACTTGTTACTTTCACCTGTGCAGTGTGTGGCGGCCATATTCCGAAACCATATTCAAATATTAATTGCATAAAATTATCCTTCCAATAAAGCAATAATTCAGAATAATATATAATATATTTTGTATTTTTTTTTTAATTTTGAAAGGTTCTCTAAAAGAAAAACTACCGATAGATTTTGTTTGTCATCAATGCCCTCATTTTTTCCACTCAGTTCGGCAGCAACGAAAGCAGTAGCAGTGAAACATCTGGATTACAAGAATGCTTGTGACTTGAAATCCACTTTTTATATTCCTAGGCATCACTCACGCATCTAGGCATTGTTCGGCTATGGGCACAACGTTGTAAAATTCCAAATAGGAGTGCGATTTAATCCAATTTTGACACTGACGGGCATACATCGATTTGAATGAGCTGAATGTGGTGACATCAAGCGGCTGCATACGGTGTGTGCAGTGGAAAGTGAATTAAATCATGGTAACGCCTGCATTAGTCGCCATATCAATGGCCTCAATACTTAGGTGAAATGTGTGGAAAGATGCGATCTGGATCGTTGATTATCTCACTCTAAAACTTTCCACGTTTGGAAACTATCTGGTCCGGCGTTCGCAGAGAAAAATTCTTATGGCAATGCGTAAATGCATAATACGAATCTATTCATGCTTGGCTATGCGTATTCCAGGCTAGAGGATATCGCATGCCCATCTTCTTTGCAAACTCGTAGGTCATTGTTACCAACTCAAAGAATGAGAAAATTCATGAGCTCTGTCTTTTTCGGGTGTAGATCTGTCAAAATAACAAAATACATGAACAAAACTTAAATAATAATGAATTAAAATTGAACAACAAACCATTTTTGAACTAGTTTTGCCGGATAATGTGGTTACAAAATCGATAATTTGTTTATTCGAAGCGGTTGAAGAATTTATGTTTGTCATTTTCAGATTTGAAATGTAGCGAAACAGTTTGGTATCAGTTATGTTGTACGCTTTGGCAACGGACTTGACTTCTTTTCAATCATTACCTCTTTAATAGCAGCCACCATGACTTCTACATCAATTGATGGTTTCTTATTTGCACTATATGTTATTTAGTACGGACCATGTTGACTGCAAAATACACAAAAAGCATGAAAAAAAAAACAGATTTCACTGAAAACTAATCTTTGAAATTTCAAAAAACATTTAAATTTTTCACAAATAATGCGAAATACGCCTGTAAATAATGATTTCATGTTGATGCTATTACATTGTGCGTGCTTCACAACCTCCAATTTTGCACATTTTCAAAATCCGTTTCCATTAGGAAATGCAAGGGTGATGCCACGTGCAAATGCAAGTATCGCACAATATGATGAATACTTAAATACGAATTCTTACACATCTTACGCATTCTTCTTCAGTCGTTGTTCAGACATCAACGAAGCAACATGAGCAGTGGCTCATGTACCTACGCAGCGAAAATTTTATGTATGAATAAAAATGATTGGCGAAAAATATTTTATGATTTCAAATGCCTTTGGTGACATTCAATGTCTCTTGTGCCATCAATTCATAAAGGGAATGCGGGAATATAATTTAAGTAGGCATTATAATTCTATTCATAAAGATATTACTAAATTGCAGGGTAAAGTAAGGGACGAGCTTTTTATTGAAAAAATGAAATGTTTTCTCAAAAACATTAAGCAATGGATTTATCAAGTAGAGGAAAAAGATAGGAACAATGATAGAAAAACACAAACTACATTGAAAATGACGTAATCAAACTAGTTTGAATATTATTCAACAGGGGAGACCTTTTTCAGAGGGCGTATACATTAAACACATTTTTATACAAGTTTTGCAAAAACTTAATAGCAAATTGGACATTGTTATTGAGAGCATTCCTCTGTCACCAAGAACCATAGCTCGACTCACAAATCAATTAGGTGTATCTATTGAAACAATGATTAAAAAAAAATGACTGCAAATTTTTTACAATATGCTTGGATGAGAGCACGGATATACATTATCTCTGCAAATTGGTCATTTGTATTCGAATCGTAGATTCCAACTACAAGGTTTCTGATTCAATGAAAACATTAGAAACTTTTGATGAAAATGTGACTGGTAAGTTGGCGTTCGATGCCGTTTACGAAAAACTTCTTTCTGAAATAGACGGTAGAAATATCAAGATTTATCATTAATCTTAATACAAAAAAAAAATAACTTCGTTCGTTGATGATGCCTATTATGAAACTAAATTTATTTGACTTTTTACTATAAAAAGTAAACGGTTGTTCGCTTATTTATAATACAGCGCTCTAAACATTTATTGATATAATATATTAAATTGCGATTAGTATAAGCAGCTGACTTTCAGATTAGTTGTTTTTATTATTCTCTCAAACAGTGTAATTCCACACCCACAAGGCCAAGTGTTCGCTCAACATAGACATTAGGAAGTTTGCTGGCGTATGCACTAATGGAGCAAATGTTATATTTGGCAGAAACGAAGGTTTTGTAGGACAACTAAAAAAGCATGGTATTGAAATCTTTTCTTTCCATTGCATAATTCACCACCACTTTAAATATTTAAGCAATCATTCCGTCATGAAAACTGCAGAACAAATAATTAATAAAATAAGAGGAGGGCGTCACTCACTTACCGACAGGAAATTTTCAAACTCCTTAAAAAGTACCAATGTTCACGGAAGTTCTGTAGTTAAGACTGAACAAATTATTTGTTCTAAGAAAAGAAATGTTGCAGTTTTTACTATTTGAGAATTTGAATGCATCAGAAATCTTAGTACGGATTTACAGGATAGTGAATTTATTTTGGATTTAGCTTTTCTTTCTGATATAACCAATTTTTTTAATGAACTAAATTTGAAACTCCAGGGAAAGGAAAAGATTTTACCCAATTTATAAAAAAAATTATACATTTTCAAACATATATATATATATATATTTACTTTTATCTGAAGTTCAGTCAGGCGATTATTCAAATTTCCCACGCACGTCCGTTATTATTGCCCATACTAAAATCCTAAAAAACCACGATCATGCCTAAATATTGGAAACTTTTTTTTTTAGTTTTGAGGACAGATTTAAAGACTTTGAAAATTCCTTCAATTGTGATAAAGCAAATATGAATTTAAAATTCAATTAGAGTTAATAATCCTACGAAGTGAAATGGTCATTCGTAATGAAACAGATATTATTGAGTTCTGGAGAAATTTATATAACTCATTGTATCCTCAACACAAAGAAATATCTTTTAAACTTTTATTGTTATTTCCTTCAAGTTACCTATATGAATATATGGGTGCCGTAGCTCAGTGGTTAGTGTGTTCGCATTCTGATCTGTAGGTCGTGGTTCAATAACCGGCTGATGCATAACAAATTTAATATCAATAAGATTTTTCTTTCGAACGGTACCCACCTGTCGGCATGCAATTGGCAATTCTTCCGACAGTAACAACTTGCCATGAAAAGGCTTCTTAAAGAACTCTGTGACAAAGCTCAGAAAAAGTGATGTCACAACTGTTCTGCCGTTCGGAACCGGCTAAAATAAGTAGGTTTCTTCTAATATTGTCCAAAATTTAAGACGCACAACAGTAATGGAAGAGAAGCTCGGCCAATGAGCCCTTTGGGGCTTTATGTGCCACATATTAATTTTTTTTTACCTACATATATGAACATATTTTTTTCTTATTAAAAATTCGGTTGCTCCAAACAAAGAAATAAAATAAATACTAGCCATTTAAAAAATATACTCCTAATAAGAAACTATCATAAAAGCATAGATATAAATAAGTATAGCTTTTGTTTAATTTTTTTATGTTATAAATAAGTGCAATGAAGCATAGCTTTTTTTTAGTTTTTAAGTTGTAAATAAATACATTGAAGTCTAAGTTTCTTATTCGCTTTAATTTTATACAGTGTAGAAAAATTTCTCTGCGCTCACTAACACCATCTCATTGTCAACTTTGCCGATCTCTGGTATAAGTATATAAATATGTACATACTAGACTCCTGCAACGAGTCGTTCATATTGCGTTTCAAGGCATTCTCTTAAAATTCAACTCTATGATTTGCACAACACTTACTCAGCGAAAACAAAAAGAAGAGCGTCTCTCACTACACTGAACTAAAAATAGATGCTCACGTTTGCTTTGTTAGTAATTGTAGTTATAACTCGAAAGGCAATACACTCAAAGGCAGTTATTTCGAAAGGCAATTTCACTGAAGTCAACAATGACTTTGAGCTGTTAGTATAATTAAAATTAAGTATATTACTTTATTCAAATGTATGTTTAATTCAAATATATGTTAGGAGATATATTTACATGTACTCTCTGAACGAATATCTTTCTGTAAATTATAAGTATGTTATAGCATTTTCTAAAATAATAAGTATGTGTATAAATTTTAATTATTGAATACATTTAAATTAATTTTATTTTATCTGTAAATTTTCCACTATTTCGCATTTATGAAAATATTTATTTTTAGATAAGCTGCGTTCTTTTGCACGCGAGTTGCAAAAAAACACTGACTTATGTGCCGAACTGCATGCAAAGCTACAACAAAAATAAGCGACATTGTCTATTTTAACCGAGTTCAATTGAACTTGCTTATATTTTAATCGACCTGAGTTATAGTGTTTGAAAGTAAAAAAAACAGCACTATTGTGAATAGACTACTGAAATGTGTTGGGAAATTTCAACAACACGTCAAATTATTGTAAATATAAACCAAAATAAGCAAAACAAAGCAAGTGCAAATAAATATTTATTTTAAATAAACGAATATATTTACCACAGATTCCGCAGAATTGTTTCTTTTTTGTTTTTATTTCGTTTATAAATTTCACGAACAACCATATATACCACCAGCGTTGCTAAGTAACTAAAGCGAAATTATATTCAAGTAAAAGGGAAGTTATATATGAGTTTTTATTCTGTTGCAACTCGCTTACAAAAGAATGCAGCTATACATACATATGTATGTTCTTTATTTACATTTCATCCCTGCCAGCCAGAACTGGGTAATTATCTGGTTAATATTTGGGTAACTTTACCTTCTAAAGTGGTTAAAAAAGTGGGTAACTTTGTATAGACGCTAGGAAAAAACTAACCACGTTCCCCTTGTATGTGAGATCACGCATCCCTCTCGCTCTAATTCAACCACGTCATAAAGAAAACATATAGCTATATACCATCAGCAGTGAATCGAGACATTCGAATGATTTTTAGCATTTTGTGTTGTCGTTACTGTTAACTCTCTTATGATTCGAAAGGCAATGAAAATAGAATCAAGACATGGAGTTCATACTTAAAAGGATAAGAGCGTACTTCATTTCTTACCTATGTTGAAAACATTTGTTGTCGAGTGAATGTTGATCAATCGATAAATCGAATCAAACCGAACATCGTCAGTTGCAACGCATCACACAGTGTGCAAAGAAAAGCGAATCGTCTTACGCAGAAGTCTAGTACATACATATAATAGGTATATTAGCTGTATTCTTTTGTAAGCGAGTAGCAAAAGAACATAAACTCACATATAACTTCACTTTTACTTAAATATAATTTCCCTTTAGTTAAAGAAAAACAGCCTACTTGGGCCACATTATGCTAAAAACCAAATATGAGTTAATGCAATTAATTATACAGGGGAAAATTGAAGGAAAAAGAAGCATCGGCCGGAAACAATTTTCATGGTTACGAAACATTCAGAATTGGACTGGAATACACAATGTTGGCAATCTTATGCATATCTATTATATTGTTTATGTACACTCCGTTTACATTGACAAATTGGTCAATGCTATTTATTGAATCTTGAAATATTCTTCCTGAATATATGTTGAATAACAAGGGCGATAGAATGCACCCCTGTCTCACACCTCGTGAGATGGATATTTCGTCAGTCATGTAACAATTGATGGTAACATGGGCAGTTTGTTGCCATTACAGATTTCTTATTCAACGAATTTCTTTGTCATCTATTCCCATAGATTCTAGAATTAACATTAGCTTATCATGATCAACTGTGTCAATGGCTTTTTCATAATCGATGAAGTACAGGAATACATCTTTTTGAACGTCTTTGCAGTTTTGGACTAACACTGGAATACTTATCAAGGCCTCTCGGGTTCTAAGTCTTTCTCTAAAGCCAAATTGTGATTTACCCATTGCTTCTTCGCATTTTTTTTATATTCTGGCATGTATTATTTTAAGAAATATCTATAAGTATAAAGGTAGACCTTAGCCAGTCTTTGGGATATTCTCCTGTATCGTATTTGTGGTTAAAAAGTTGGGCTAAAAGCGTCATGTTGATAGATTATCAATTTTAGGACATCGGAAGGTACCTCATCGGGACCGGTTGCATTGTTGTTTTTCATTAATTGAATCACATTTTTGTTTTCATCTTTAGTTGTATAATTGCCACTGGAACTTGGTGGGAAACAAAGATGGTAGTTAGATCTATTATTATCTGAAACAAAACCTTTTCAATATACGTTTTCCATATATGTTTCTTTTCATTTATATCGAAAATTATTTAGTTGTTGTCATTAACAAGGAATGAGAGTGGTTTTTTGCGATTTCAGTTTTTTGTGAATGTTAAAGTCATCCTGTAATGTTTATAGTCGTTCTATTTCTTGGCATTCATTGTTTACCCAATCTGCTGTGGCAATGTGAATGTTTCGTCTAAGTTCTCTATTTATCTCCCAATATAAGGCTTGGTTTTTGTTCTTAAATTCTATTTTTTATTTTTTTTTTTATTTTAATATTAAGAATTTATTGAATCTTTTTAATATACGTCTATTTTTTTATTTTTATTTTTTTATTTTAATATTAAGAATTTATTGAATCTTTCTAATATACGTAGAAATTAACAATAAGTATTCAAATCTTACAAACTAACTAAAATTATGTGATATTCCCTATGTTCCATCACAATTTTTTGAGTCGCGAAGTTTAGCAATTTCACAGCATATTCAGTGTGTCTTTTCTTTTTAATCGACAATGCCCCGTGCTCAGCAACAATTGCCTAGCAAGGGGATTCGGATGGTTGTGTAATTTTTGAATGTAGCTTCTGCAGGACTTTGCAACTTCCTCAGAAATTGTGGGTACATTCAAATCTCGATGGATGTTAACGTTCCTCATATACCAAGGCGCGTTTACAATAATTCGCAGACACTTGGATTGTATTCGCTGCAATTTTTCGATATTTGAGAATCTAGATTGGCTTCAGGATTGCTTTATATAATAGCAATTTGTATTTGAGATTTAATTTTGAGCTTTTGTGTAGCAGCCACCATAACTGATTAATTTTAAGCTTGATCTGAATTTTCTTTGCCTCTATGTGATTATTCCAGGTCAGCCTTCTGTCGAGGTGAATACCCAAGTACTTTGTTGAGGAACATTGTGGAATTGATTGGTCATTTGTTTTATGTGGGGGACATGTATCTACTCTTAGAGTGAAGGTTCCATGTACGCTCTTTGATTCATTGACTTTTATACGCCATTTTGCTAGCCAGATTTCGAGAGAACCGACATGAGTCTGCAGGAGTTTATCAGCTTCTATGGGGTTAGAGCGAGAGCACAATATTGCCGTATCATCAGCAAAGGTCTAAGGATAGCATTGAAAATGTGCATGAGATGAATTACTGAAGCCGGAGGTAGCTCTTTTATCATTTTACCGGTAATTTTATCTGGACCAGGTGATTTTTTTGGGTTTAAATCTTTATAAATTGCTTTATAATTTTTTTTTTTTTTAATATTGAGCGTTATTGAGCAAGGTTGAGAAGTTAGTTTTGGTAATGAGGACTGTGAAGAAGGTGGATTGGGTGTAAACACACTTTTTAGGTGGTCTGCAAAAGCTAAACCCTTCTCACAGTTGCTTCTAGCCCAATTACCGTCACTCAAACGGATGGGGGAATCAGTGAGAATTGGCCGATTTGAGTTTTTTTTGCTGATTTCCACAAAGTCTGACGCTTCACCAGGTGTTAATTTGGCTATGTGCTCTTCTAACTCTTTGTTGTTTTTATTTTTTAAGGCTTGCTTTAACTTTCGAGTGCAGTGCTGTAGCTGTGTTTTCAGATTCGGTGATCTGAATTCTTGCCATTTCCTTCGGAGTATTCTTTTTTGTCTTACTAGCAATTCAAAATTAGCTGGTGTGTATGGGCTATAGTTTGATTGCTTGTATACCCTTGTGCAGGTGGCTGAGCTGAAAGCTAATGAGAGCAACTGGTTGAATTTTTCGAGTGCTGAGTCTGCATCGTGTCCATTTCTTAATACAGTACTTAGAGGAAGATGGGAATTAATATATTTCTTGAATTTCAACCAGTATTTTCTTTCTAACGCAATTGCCTTGGGGTCTTGGTGATTTTATAGATATTACTGTGGGTGAGTGGTTAGATGATAGATCATAATTACACTCTGTGGAGATATTTTCCATCTGCAAACCTTTGGCGACTCCCAAGTCTATGAGATCGGGTATCTTCCTCTTGTCCGTCGGCCAATATGTCGGTTGATCATTTGAGATTACATCGTAGCCGTGATTGGTCCTATAAGACTTGTTATTCTGGTAATCAACTTATCTGAGTTGTGTTCTTTTAAAAAAAGAACGCGCGGGTAATTGCAAATTATGATTTACACACACATTAACAGGCGATTGCCTTTGCCGGAGAGGAGAGTGCCGAACACTCATATTACAAACGAAATCTGTTTGCAAACTATGTTATTGCTATTATTTTCTTTGATTTTATATTTCTTTCTACTTATCTGTATAAGCAATAAAAAACACAGAAATAACTGCTTGATTTTATTTAGAGTCTTTTCGCAATATATTTGATTTTTTAAACCGAAATCAATTATTTATTTAATTCTATTAAATGAGAGATACAAAACACGTCCAGTCTTATTGGTGACTATCACTATCGTCGTCTATTTAGCAATTTCAAAATTTCTTTTGTCATCCATTGACTTCTGAATTCTCTTTTTTACATTCCGAGTGTCTATTTTGCTGTAAAATTAATTGTTTTCTTGAGTTCTTCCTATATATTTTCGGGATCTTCTGATGAAATATTACTTATGCGCTAATTTTATTTACAATTAAACATTTCATGTCGTCATATTTTAATTTTCCAAATGAGGATTTACTTTAGGTTTTTCTTTACGAATGGCAGCTATATAGCAGTGTAAAGGAGTCGCAGGTGCCAATGGAGGGAATGGGTAGGCTGAAGATGACTGAAAAGTCACACAGAACACTCATTGAAGACGGCCTCACACATGATGTATGTGAGGAAAATGACATCAGTATTTTTACAGATGGTTCATTAATGGATGGCAGAGCGGGTGCTGGAATCTTTCTTCTCTGAAGAGTTGGGACTGGCATGCACTCTGAATCTGGGAAGATACGTATCGGTATACCAAGCAGAAATTCTAGGTCTAATGCATGCGTTAGACCATCTACTGGATGGAAAGGTGCAAGGTAAGAAAATCTTGCTAGCACTCGATAACCAGGCGGTGGTCAGGCAGCTGCAACAACCTACGGTATCTTCTAAGTTGGCGCTCGAATGTGTTCAGAAACTTAATGGGTGTGCTCGTAGTAATGCGATTACTCTTATGTGGGTGAAGGGACACATTGGTATAGAACAAAATGAAGCTGCAGACTCCTTGGCTAGACAAGGATCTGAAGCTGAATTTTATGGACCGGAACCAGTAGTTGCTCTCAGCAGAGGGACGGTGAAGGCAAAGGTCGAAGAGTGGATAAAGAAACTTCATCTCACGAGATGGGAGAACTTATCTACTTGTAGACAGGCAAAGGCTTCGTTGAGGCTATCAAAGGGCAGTGAATCGGGGAGGGCTCTCAGTCTAGGACGAATGACTCTAAGCTGGTTGACTGCATTAATAACTGGGCATGGCAATTTCAGGTACCACCTCAGCAAGATGGGTCTTGTTGATGGGGAGGATGCTGATATTTGCAGATTATGCATGGAAGAGGCAGAGACAGCGGCGCACATAGTGTGCCAGTGTCCTGCATTGGCAAGCAGGAGGATGTCCACACTGGGTCGCCAATTTATTGATGAACTCGAAATGTGGAATATACCCCACAAAGAGATGCTTTAAATAACGCGTGATGTTATTATGAGGAAGGAAGTAGAAGAATTCTGCAACCGAACAAATAATTAACACACGATTTGAGGGACGAAAAGGGACCCATATAAGACCACTTAATCAGCTAATCCCTAAAATATATAAGTAATCCCTAAATAAAAGCTAATCCCTAAAATATATAAGTAATTTTTATTCAACTTTATAGTCTGCTTGTCCAGGAACAATTGAATTACAGAAAATTTACAAACTAAGAACTAAGCCTGTCCAACTGAACGGAATTGCTGATGCAAACTTTTTGCTTATTGAAATAACAAAATAACAATAACAAAATGTTACTTAGCTGTGACAACGTTTGTTTGTTCAGCAGCGGCCACACATTCTGCTGACTGAGCACTGCAGTCACGTAACCACAAGTCAATGGCCGTCGCTTTGCTGGACGATAGCGTTAACTCCTCCCTCGTTTAAGTTAAGGCCGTCCTCGGCCTTCTTAAGACTGTCGATAATAGTTTGGACGTGGTATTGTAGACGGGCTTTCCTCTTTTTTAAAGATAGTCTATGGAGGAAGAAACACACTAGAACGATGACAACTACGGCAGAAATGAACATCCAAGGTCTGGTCTTTAGCTCTTCTCTTATCTGACCGATATAGTGCAGGTTTTCGATGTTCATCCTTTGTAGGTACGGTAGGCTCAGTATTTCTTGATGTTGTGTAATATTTATTAAAGTGGATGTAGCTGAGGCTGGAGACCTTCTAACGATGTTTCTTTCGTTTCGATATAGTGATCCGTTGATTTTTACTTCGTCATTGAAGGTGAGCAAATATGTTCCGGAGACGGTTTTCGTGGTACCATCGGTGCTTTGTACTATGGCAGTTTCGTCGTTGATGATAATGACTCCATCGTCAACAATTGTTAGAGGGTTCAGATGGCTCGGTCGGGTGCTGCAGTGAGCGACACCGCCAGCATGAAGCTGTTGAGCACACGTCGGCCCAGGTATTTGTCTACAGAATGTTGTTGTCAGCGTTGCGCTGCAATTTGCGATTACTATCATGCGATTTCCGCAGTCCGCGATAAGGTTACCTCCAGCAAAATGGAGAATTGTAGAGTTATGTTGGACAGGATATAAAGTTAGTTTCTTACAGACTATATCTGGCTTAGGATACTTAATAATAAAATGCAAAATTTGATTGTCTAATAAAACTTTTACATAGGAAACTTCTATTACATCCGCTACAGTTATATTTGCAGAGTGCTTATTGATTATAGTTTTCAAATCATTAGAGTCCAAAATTTGAGGGTTTGCCAATCCGATCTTCGCGAGAGTAATAGACAAAGTTAGGCTTTCTATTTCTGAAATCAAAATTCTGTCTCTTGCGAGCAGTGTTTCATACAAATGTTCTGTGTCAGTTTTTGTTTTTGTGCTATTTAGGATGATATTTACTGTGTCCGTCAATTTGTTTATTTGTTCTTGTGTCTTTGTATTTATAAGTACCTGTCTATTTTCTGAGTCAATTAGTTCTTGCTGACTAAATTTTATTTTTTCGAAGTCATCAAAATCTGGCGTCCCTGCAACTATTTTCAAAGCGGTGCCCAAAAAATTGATGCTTCTCGCATGTCTGCGGTGAACGTCCATAGTAGACAAAAGTGTCCTTATCTGTTCGATGTCTGAGTCCAGTATCTTTCTCATATGTGACTGAGGAAATAGGTTCGTAAGTCCTTTGGTTTCATCGGCCATTTCTGAATACGTTGCGAGGTTTGATGTATGCCTTAGATATCCAAATTCCCGCCAGATCGTCACATCTCCATCTATTATTGGAATATAGTTCGCATGGGAATAGTCGGTCAATTTGGCTGTCGATACCGCGGCGAAGAGAAGTACAATTATAATCTTAAACGAAATACCAAACTTTGAGTAGTGGAATATTAAACTTAATTATCTTAAATTGTCCTTGTGGACCACCCTCCCTTTTATAAGAACTGTTGTTCCTAGGTCTGCTTGCACTGTTTCTTCGACATACAGGGGTGTAAGTTTATTTCCCAGCCTTCTATTTGTTTTTACCATTACCTTATCTCCTACCTGAAAATTTCTGTTCTTTCGAGTTTCATTAAGCCTTTGCATTTGAATTTCTTGGGCTTTATGAACCCTATTTCTGATTTCGGTCTCTAATTCCAAGGGGGACGCATGGATTACGTCAATCGGACGTCTATTCGTGACTGAATGGATGGTTCTATTGTATTCTATGGTAGACTGGAGTATCAATTTTACTGTATCGTCAATGCATTTCCCTATTTTTAAGCATCGTGCGATCTCTAGGAGGGTACTGTGAAATCTTTCCACTTGTCCATTTGACGTGCTATGGAGTGGTGGAGCGTTTATTATTTGCACATTAAACTGGGTCCGCAGTAATGAAGTAATAGTTTCCGAATTCAAAGAAGGCTCATTATCGCAGAATATGGTTTTCGTGCGATGGTAAAAGTTTAAAAGTTGCAGAATTGGTGGCACCAGGTCTGTAATTGTTCTCGAAGCGATTGGTTGCACAATCGCGAATTTTGAAAATTTGTCTATAGAAGTTAGAAAATATTTTTTGTCTGTTGAAAATATATCGATGTGAAGCATTTCGCCCACGTACGAAGGAATAGGTGTTTCGCCAAGGACATGCTTTTTCGGATGGCGATCATATTTGGCTTTTTGACAGATTTTGCAGCTTGCGACAACCCCGTTTGCTAGTTGGGTCATCTTAGGAAAAAAGTAGTCCTCTAAAATTTGCTTTGTGTTTTCTTGCGCAGCTCTATGAGCCCTATTATGTTCTGTAAGCACGATTTCTCTTTCCTCATCTTGGTTGAAGATGTCAACTACGAATTTTTTTGAATAACGAAAGGCCGTTGATGGGACTGTTTCAATTAGTCTATGTTGAATCAGTGCTAGCGTTGCAAGGTCGCAATGAATAGCATTTACTACGTCTTCTTTTACTGCGTCGCACACTGCTTCAAAAAGCGTTTTTCTATCCGAGAAATATATGAGATGCCTGGTTTTTTTTCCAAAAACTATAATAGTGCGCTTTGATGGAATAGTGTATTCCTTAATTATTATCTGGTTTTGAAAACAGTTGACCGGTTTGTCAGTAGGCTCAACAGTGTAAGTTAATGACATTTCACTGTGCATTGTGGCTAAATCAGATTGTGCATCCTCCTCGAGGGCATGAATATTTTGTCGTGACAACGCATCTGCAACATGATTTTCTCTACCTGGCTTGTAGAAAATCTGAGCATTGTGCTCATCGATAAAGGCTTTCCACCGCTTTATTTTAGCGTTTGGATTTCGATCCGAAACCGCAAACGTAAGAGGCTGGTGGTCAGTAAAAATGTTTAGGTTTTTAACGCCATACAAGTAGTTCCTAAGGCACTTTAGAGCCCACACTATGGCAAGCAACTCTCGTTCGTTGGTTGCGAAATTTGTTTCCCTATCTTTCAAGGTCCTTGAAATCATCGTGATTGGTCTTCCATCTTGAGACAAGACTGCCCCTAAACCACACGATGAAGCGTCTGTTGTCAAATCAAACGGCTTTTTGTAATCCGGATAGAGTAACATGACGTCTTCGGAATTCAACACTTCTTTTAGTCTCCTAAAAGCTTGGTATTGATTTTCGTCAAGGTTGATTGGTAGTTTCTTTGACTGAGTAGCGCTTATCTTGCCGTTTTCGCCTTTAAGTATGTCTGTTAAAGGTTTTGCTATTGTTGCGAAATCCTTAATGAAACACCTATAGTAGCTAGCCAGACCCAAGAAGGACCTTACGTTAAATAACGTAGTGCGTTGCTCGTAATTTTGAATAGCCTCAACCTTGCTAGGGCTCGTCGCGATTCCGTTCCGAGACACCATAAATCCCAAATATTCGACCTTTTCCTTGAAAAAGTTTGACTTTTCGCGAGAGACCCTCATGTTAGCTTCGTATAAGCTATCCAGGACCCAAGCGATATGTTTGACATGATCCCTCATGTTTTCTGAAAAAATAATTACGTCGTCAACGTAAACATAGCATGATTTTCCTATTTGCTCTCTGAGCACATCGTCAATCGCCCTTTGAAAAATGCTAGGAGCATTTTTTAAGCCAAAAGGCAGCCTACAGAACTCGTATTTGCCATTTCCCACTGAGAATGCAGTTTTTTCTCTGTCCCGTTCGGCGAGTAAAATTTGGTGAAAACCTGACTTGAGGTCAAGTGTTGTGAAATACCTTGATCTACCTAGGTTTGACAATATAACGTTGACATTCGGAATTGGGTATTTGTCGGCTATAGTTTTTGAATTTAATTTTCTAAAGTCTACAACAAGTCGTTTTTTTTTATTCCCGTATTTATCGGTGCCCTTTTTGTCTACTACCCAGATGGGATTGTTATATGGAGACCTTGATGGCCTTATTATGCCATCTTTTAATAAATTACTAGTTTCTTTATTAACAAAATCAGCCACTCCCATTGGATATGGGTATAGCCTTGAATAGACAGGGTCCTCATTTTCAGTGCGAATAGTTGCCACAATATTAGTATTGAAGGGAAGTGCTTCATTTGGTTCTGCAAACACCTCCATCCGATTCCTCAACATTTTTCGGAACTCCTCTGATATTTCCTGAGGAACCTCTATATTTTCTAAACCTATGAAGTTTACATTTTCGCAATTAAGAAATTGTATGGGCTCTGGTCCTGAATTTACTCTCAACTCTTTGTTCTTAAAGTCCAGCGTTGCGTTTACTTGAGTCAACAAATCAAGGCCAATTATGCCATCGAATGTGGAGAGGTTGTGCAGTATAAAAAAGGTAGCATTTGTATTAAATAAATTTATGAAACATTTTTGTTTAACGGTAGTAGACCCATGGATAGATTTTACTATAAATGGTTTTTTCGCTGATTTTATATGCTTTAATTCAGGCAATGGCTTAATATAGTTTTTCGATGCTCCCGTATCTACTAAAAATTTGATTACTCTCCCTGCGATCCTTCTCTCTATGTACGGGAGCAGGGAGTTTTGTCTAAAAAATTAATTTGGTCGTACTAAGCAAATTCATCATTGATATCCTCAACCTCCGCACCTGCTTCGATTTGATAGCTCTGATTATTTTGGTCGGGTGGGGTCTGCTCTTGACCTAAATGGTGAATTCTTTGTTGCTTTGGTCCCGTGAATCGTGCGGTCCCGCTATTTGGTCTCTTTACTGCCTGTTCTTGACCCTGATAGTTTTGTTGGGGTACCTGCCACTGATTATTTTGGTTTTGTGTGGGTAGCCTAAAGCGTGAAGATGGATCAACGTCCATTGGTTCTTGTCTTCGTTGATTTACATTAGAAGGTACCTGTCTTTTATTGAAATAAGGGTTTTTCCCTTGTGAATTTTCATTCAACTCCCAGCTATTTTCTTATCCCTAGGCTGTTGCTTAAGTTCGATTTTTTGAGCCCTGTCTTCTAGACTCCTGTCATAATTGCTTGCAAAATTATATCTTTCATGATTTGCTTCGACCTCCTGGGCCAAAGCTAAAGCGGAGGGAAGATCCTTGGGCCTTGCTGAGAAAAGAACATCGCTAAGCGATTTTTTAGTTCCTGATATAAAGACACGCAATGCGTCCTGTCTGTATTTTTCATTTAGTGACGTGGCGACAACGTTGTCGTATGTCATAATAGTCTTATTTGTAAGAAGAGTCAGTTTTTTT